>WSYH01018290.1:0-11114 GCA_036426205.1 Ascaphus truei
TATATATATATATATATATATATATATATATATATATATATACACATTCACATAAATAACGTTGCAAAGCGTTGTAAGAGCGTATATATATAATATTATACTATATATTATATTATACTATATAATATATTATTTATTATGTTATATTATATATAATACAGTATATACACTATATAATTTATGTGTGTGCTGCATATCTTATTGCCTGCATTAAATATTTGGTGTATTTTAGTGTTAAAAATGCCTTCAGGAACGGAACCTCATTTAAACAGTGTTCCTATGGGAAAACGTGTTTCGCTTTACAACGCCATTTTGAGAAACGCATTGTGTCGGATAACCGAGGACTGCCTGTATTGCGTTTTTTATGTTTTATTTTCTATTACGGGTTTGAAGCAGGGGCTCCACGGAGCTGAACTGTGTTAATTTCAACTCCCTGGCCCCCCTGCTTCCAGAGATACTTATCTCCGTAATAGTCAGTATCCCTGTGCAGTTTAAATGTCCCTGTCACGCTGGCCAATAGGAGGCTGCAATGGATGACATCATGCCTTCCTATTGGCCCACGTGATGCAGGACATTTATAGTCGCCATTTAGTTAGGTACACAAATTCCCTGGCTGCCGATACGGCACACCTTATGGAGGTATGTATCTCTGGAAGCAGAAGGTTCTGCAGCTGAAATAAACACAGTTCAGCTTCTGAGACTCCCTGCTTCAAACCTTTAATAATAAAATAAAATGCAATGTAGCATGTACTGTATGTGCTGCTTTAAGGTTAGCCTGAGGCACGCCTAGGTAGCATGGAACCCTAGTTGAGAAACACTGCCATAAAGAGATGTTGGAAGACCCCCCCAGGTGGAGGGATAGGGATACATCACAAACCTATGGGAGGCATTATTGTGAAATAAAAATCACAGAAGTCTGGAGGATGAAAACACTAAATAAGTAAAATTATCACCATCGCAAGGTGAGGGTAATGTTTCCTGCTAGCCTGTCCCAAAAATACTTTACATGAATAAAAATGGATGCTTTAGTATACCATGTACATGAAATGAACCATTATCGTCTGTTCCAAAAAGCATGTGAGTGAACGATTCATGTTCAGTTCTCTAACTTGTACTGTGTCCAGAATACAGATGCAAAATACATTATTTGTTAATACTGTAACTGTATCGACCGACTGCCCCCCTGGGCAGAGTGTTGGCCATCTTCTATATATACATATCCATTTTATGTCTATACTGTGTTTTTTTCTATTATTACCGGTATTATTAAATCAGCCACTAGATGGAGTCCTAAAGCTATAAAATTTCATTTTTTTTAAACAACCTACATTGCAACATGTTTACAACAATTTTATCATGATCCCTTACCTCTTAACCCCTCTGTGTGAACACAGTTCACCACAACTCTCTGTTCTCGCACCTCAATCAATAACATTAATGTAGCCACTTTAGAACTCAACCCTGTTGCTGACATGTGGTGTTTTTTTAGTACATTTGCATGTACCACTAATCAATACGTTGTGAATTGTGACACGCATGGAACTAACATAGCACTGTAACATCAAAAGGGTCATCATTTAAAAAAGACAAAACTATCAAATACAATGAAGCAAGGTACAGAGCCAGCTCCACCACAACCAAACTGAACCAATGGCAGTGATACATTTAAAGAGTTTAAGCTTGATTAAGTTTTTCGGTAACTGAAAAGGATTATGCTGTTAAGAGAGATCTTATATCAGGCAGCAAATATTCTTGATTTACTATTTTGATAACTTAAAGATGCAATCCCATATATCCAACCACAAAAAATAACATATGTAAACAATTAAAAATCTGATTGGCTTCCTTAAACTAATCTAACCGTGTTAGAATCATAGATTTGGCTTGTTTTGATACAAATGTAATTTTCTTTGGAGCCTTTAAATGTGGATGTGTTTGTAAATCAAGTGTTTATGTACCCACTTTGGTTCTATAAGGCTGCGTCCCCGTGACATCACCAATTCTCCAAGCATGAGCGTTGGGCTGTCCGGCAACTTTTCGGTAAGCGTGGGGAAGGGGGGGAGGGCGTGGCTTAAACAGTGACTGGTACTGATTGGCTGAGGAGGTCATGTGACCCCTCAGCGCGCCTCCAACTCAATTTAATCTGTCTTGGCAAGCGCCCAGCACCCACGAGCGTATGTGCACGCTCACCCACATGAGCGTTGCCGGACACATTTCAATTGATTGTGCTGACAGCTTCCAGGGCCAAGCACGGTGAGCGGCAGTGTGGACGCAGCCTAAGGGACGGCCCCTTTACTGAGTCAGTGCTCCCTACCACTTCTGAATACAGTAGCACAGAGAAGACAGATGAAGAAGTGGTCGTACCTTTAACATTAGCACATTTTTTGGAGTGACACAAGAGGGCAGGTCCATGATGTCAGGAGAACTTATGCAATCTGCCCAAGATGTCAGGTGGCTTTCCAAGACATCCAGATGTTCTGAGAACGGAGGTCGAAAGCAGATCACCAGGCTAACATACTGAATGTGGAGCTTAATAAATAGACACAAGAATGTGAAAAGCTATTCTACAAATATATAAAGGTGAAATTATTGTCAACTATCATATTGATTAGTGCTAACTATATATGCTCAAAGTAACCCTGATTTAAGAGGTTATTTGTAAAATGTTAGAAAATAATGTCACTGCTGCATGTTGTTGAACATACAGTACAATAGATATGGGCAAACCGGTCCGATCCGTGTATTTTCCTGTTTTTTTTTTTTAGACCAAATCTGATCCGCACACACAAATCCATCTGTGGATTGGGTATTAAAAAAATCAGAGTGGATTAATTCAAATCTGCCAGTGGATACAATCTGGTCAGATTTTTAAGAATCCAAACAATGGATTCTTTACAAATCCGCACTCGGAAGAAAGAGAGCAAGAGTGCCATGGTTGTGGGTTCAAGTCCTGCTGGTTCTGACACCAGTATACCATTCCAGTCACTAGGTGCCTTAGGCTTATCAACTCCATATATAGTTGGTATGGAAATCCTTATAGGAAGTGTGGGATGGGTTTCATTTAAGTATACTTTGCATATCCTTTTTCAGCACAGGCATGTCCCCCTAATTTATTTGGAGGGACTATTGAGGGGATATATACTGTATATATAACTGGAGACCCTACTAAATTGAAAGAGCACTCCGCACATGTTATTTAACACATTAAATAGGTGTAGCCCAGTGCCCGGGGCTATGTGTTTCCTGGTCCTAGAATTGTAAGTCCTGGTAAGGCGCAGGCAGTGTTGGGGTTAAGTCCCTCTCACAGAGGCCAGCATGTGAGTTCCTTAAGCCTATAGTTAATTTGTTGCGGTTTCCAGGTGCAGTCTGGAAAGCGTTGGAGCATGTGCCTTTCTACCTTACCCCGTCAGGGGATAAGGGGGCTGAGACTAGCCCAGGGGCCTGAAGCTCCTGGGGGCCTAGTCAAGGAGTGATCACCATGCAAGCTGCAAGGAAATTATTCTATGACTAATTCAGTGTGACAAGTACCTCTCTTGCATGCGAAGGATCAGGACTGGCCTGCCAATAAATGGTTGAACTGTTTCCTTGCCTGGGTGTGAGTTTATGGAAACCCCTGTAGGGCAGGGGAGCGCAATCTTTTCCCCCTGCCCCACCCTACCGGCTGTTCCCCTCTTTGCACACCCCCTCCCTCTTACCTCGGCTCCGGCGTCTGGGCAACGTGACATCACATGACCTTGCGGCGTCATTTGACGCCGTGTTGCCATAGCGACGCGACTCCAGAAGCCGTCTTAGCCAAGGTAAGTGCAGTTTACAGAGGCCTTTGTCGCTTCCCCGGCACTTAATTTAAGTGCCTTCGAGAAGCGCATGGGGCATCTGTAAACCCTGCGCGCCCCGCAGACAAATCTCACGCCCCCCAGTTTGAGCACCGCTGCTGTAGGGAATACTCCCTGCCTCTGGCAGAGCCCTGCAGGATGGAGGCACTGCACCAAAGAACCCAAAAGCATGTCCTGTTGCTACTCCCTCTACCATCTGTGGAGACTCAGACCTCCTGAAAGACTACAGGTGAGCTACACAGCACCACCACAACATCATGTAATCACAGATCTCCCTTAGGGGGATGGATAGGGGTGTTACAGATATTAATTACATCTACATCGCATTATTGATTCGGGCATTTACTCTGTTAAATCTCAATGAAACATATAGCCACAAGTAGTTATGCAAAACTGTTTCAAAAAAATATTGTGACACCAAAGTAGAATATTTTAACATTTCAAATCAGACCCAGGTTCCTTGTTGTACAACTTGCCATATACACATAACTAACTTTTGAAGACTTAGGCCTCGGACATGGTCAAAAAGACCGTGTGAGGCGCGCTGAGGGGAAACATTATCCCTATCAGCGCGGCTTTAGACTGCGCTTCTGCACGCTTCCGCAGGCGTGCGGAGGCGTGTGGAACTTCAGCCAACAAGCCAATTTTAGTTTTCCCGCTGAGGGAAGCGCAGGGCCGGTCACGTGACTGCCAGAAGCCAATGGCAGTCCGTGACGTCGGCGCCGTGACTTGGCGCGCTAGCCCCGCCTCCCGCTCCGCCTCCCACCCGGCACACAAGCTCACGCAGGGACAAGAAAAATCTCCTGCTTGAGCAGGAGAGCATGAGCGTCAGCGCTGCCCAGCGCTCCTCCCTGCACCATGTCCCAGGCCTTAGTCAAATGAAGTCTTGCCATGAGTCAATTATTTTGTTTTATGTCTGCGCAAAATATAGAAAACGCCTTAATCTCACTGTTGACGCTGATCATTAGTCAGAGGGGGTTTTCAACTCAGATGGCATAATCCTTAGATCCAAAGAAAAGTGATGGACCGAGATGCAGAATTTAATACATCACATTTGAATGTGTGAACTGAGTAGATCTTCACTCACTCCTACAATTCCTATAATCATTCCCCAACTGCAAGCTGATGTACGTTATGCAAAATAAATGAAAATACATAAAGATGCCTTTCCAAGTATCAACTTTCCAGCCAAAACAGCTATCAGTGTACTGTACATTAAAGGCATGTAAGTGAAATGGAAACACGCTACAGATACCCAAAACCCTAACCAGTTACACCCTTGCAACAGTTGTCAACATAATAATAACTTTAGAACCTGACATCTACAGATTCAAATCCCAGTAAAGCACATTAAGCTTCAATAAAACCTGGACACCTTGTAGCTGTGTAAAATAAGATTACGGCAGCTGTTTGAAAAGCCCTGTGGGCGAGCAGACAATATAAATATTTTATTATCATGTGCATGACTAGTTTGGTGTCAGTCAAGGGCTGGAATTGTGCAGCCAATATAATCTTTAAACAATTCCATCAAATCCCGTGCTATATTAAAAGCAATTACACATACTTCCATTGTCTTTTATATTGTATGTCCTTACTGCATCATATAGTCCGGCAATGTTTTGGGACAGGATTTCCGTCTCACATTGTTAGATTTTGTGTCTTTTTTTCTGTTCATTCCTCTGTTTAACTTACTAATGTGTGAAATACCTGTCAATGCAAAATTTAAATACAATAATAAGATAAAATATATATTTCATCCTGCCACCAAGCCATCCTCATGCTGCAATATATCTCTAGACAGTTCAAAAAAAAACTAAAGCTTTCTGGCTCCTATTCAATAGAAAATCATAGAATGCGATGGCAGAAAAAAACATTTGGCCCACCCACTCTGCTGCAGACCCTTTTTTGCATTGGCTTTCATACTTAGGCCTTATGTCTATCCCACGCATTTTTCTAATTGCCTTATCTCATTAGCCTCTACCACCCTCTGTGCCATTCCATGATTTCACTAGCCTTTCCATAAAGAAGTATTTCCTCACACGTATACAACAAAAGACAGGGGTGCCCAATGCTACATGACAAAACATATATGGTAATAAGTATAAAGTTTAAATACTTCAATAATAATAATTACTTGGTTATTTAGTTAAACCCTTTGGCCAAAGCGTCATAAGCCTGCATACCAACGTCAAGGTATAACCAAATTAATGCAGGTCCTACACTACACTGTGAACCCATCCAAAAAATATATATATTCATGATGTGGTGGGTGTAGGAGTTTGAGCTAGCTGGGAATGTGTGTTTCCTCACACTTACCCTGAGCCTCCTACTTTTCAGCTTTAGAGTGTGGCCACTTGTTCTAACACTTGTTCAATATGCCATAAAGTCAGAATCCCAAGCTCAGGAACATGTACGTTTCATTATTTTGCTAAAGTGTTATATATACTTAGAGAAAGTAAGACATTGACTAATAGATTTTTTGCTAGGAAAGGCATGTTAATGTTTTTTGCCGTCATCCCCCACTGACCCTACAGCAATAGCCAAATACAGTAGATCAGGGGCGCGCAAACTTGTTTTGCGGCACCACCCCTGCCTTATCTTCTCCGTTGGCCGCCCCCCCCTCCTTACCTCACGCATCATGTCACGTGACCCGTGGGGTCATTTGACATCGTTACCAAGGCAACTGTGACGTCACATGACCGCGCGGCATCATTTGACGCTGAGTTGCCATGGTCACGCGTGCTGAAGCCGGCTGAAATCCGGTCCCCTGGCATTTAATTTAAATGTCTGGGGGGAGAGTGCGGGACCTCTGCAACCGCCCGCTTCCCCCCAAAAAAAATCTTGCGCCCCCCAGTTTGCGCACCGCTGCAGTATAGTCCATTAAAGGGACATCCTAGAACTGAAGTTAACAAATTAATGTAGCATGTTTAAGAAGGTTAGTATATTCGTAAAAAATCTCTCAAAATTTTTAATGCTTCCTTGGCAACTAAATGTTTTGAATTTTATTATGATATTTATCAAATCTCTTTCATACGACGGTTTTACAATATTTACCTAATCTCTTCTTTGATAAGACTATTTTCACATCGTAAAATCTTCAAATTATTTTTATATAATTAATTGTGTGAACAGATGAAACTGTAGAACAGATGAAACTGTAGAACAGGGGAGCGCAAACTTTTTCAGCTGCGCCCCCCTGCCTGCTCCCCCTTGCTCTCGCGCCCCCCTCACCTTGCTCGGCGGCGTCAAATGACGCCGCGGGAGTCACGTTACCCCTTGCCGTGGAGATGGACGTGTGACGTCACCCCGCATTGCAACGTGTCCCTGCAGTTCTTCAGAATCCTGATTAGTTAGATGCGATCCCCCAGCATTTAATTTAAATGCCTGGGGGAAGAGCGCGGGATCTCTGCAACCGCCTGCGCCACCCCAGACAAATCTCCGGCCCCCCCAGGGGGGCTCACCCCCCAGTTTGCGCACTGCTGCTGTAGAACAATAAATTAGATTTCATTTCAAATCAGCAATCCTGGCTGCTTGTTTGTTAGTTTTTAACATGTTTTTGTAAAACAGAGTTGGAACAAGGAGGTCCTCTGGTGATGAACCATGTTATTTTAAGCCCCGGGGACATCCCTGGTTTGTGATATACTTACTTACCAGTGAAGTTACTGGTGTATCTGCCTCTTCAAGTTAACCAAAAAAGGCTTGCAAGCCAATAGGAAACCACAACATCATCAGCTACAGATTCCTACTGGACGGCCATTCAAATCCCAGCGAAAAACCAGGACGTAATATTGGTAACTTCACTGGTAAGTATCTAAGGAAGCTGGAAATAATGAGGTTCAGCTCCTAAATAGCATTTTGTGACCGGATTGCATTTGTAATAAATAAGCTGCATTAATAAGTTCTTTGCATTTTTGTCCCTATAAAGAGCACCTGCATGTGTCTATTTTGTGGATTAGAAATAAAGAAAAAGTAGAGTGTTGGTTAGTCGCTTTAAAGGAGCAATTCATGCGCTATTTTCTAATAATTCTTTTTTTAACATGGGTATGAAGCAGGGGGTCTCCGGTGCTGAATACCATTAATTTTAGCTCTATGGACTCCCTGGTTCCTGAGATATTTACCTCCATAGGGGGTGCCGGTATCTCTGCAAAGTTTAAAGGTCTGCATCACGTGGACCAATAGGAAGCCAAGCCTGATGACGTCACGGCTTCTTATTGGCCCACAGGGCGCGGTGATTTGAAACCCCATCATTATATGAACCCAGCAAGCTGTGCGACAACTGGCACCCCTTATGAAGATAAGCATCTCTGGAGGTAGGGGGTCCGTGGAGCAGACATGAATGGCGCCAGAGAACCCCTGCTTCAATCCTATGTTTAAAAAAAAATTGCAAAAATAAAATAAAAAATCATACACTTGGATTGCCTCTTTAATTAGGCTTCAACAATATTTTGGGATCTTTATTATCCAAGTCCAGGGCTTGCCAACTGGCAATGCCTTTAATAGATGTGGCCCCTAAAAGAATCTAATCTAACGGCAACAAAAATACAACTGATTTACACAGTATAATTATATATTTTTCTCATTTAGCTTTTGCGTTGTACACACAGCTGCATTTGGAATTTTATAGGCACACTAAAGGCCATTATACTAAGCAGGTCTTTCCATTTTAGCACTGTTTAATAAATATGTACAATTATATTTTAACGTATATATTCATAATTTTTTAAAATAAAATCTCCATCAGATTTTTTAATTATTTCCTTATTTATGCTTCTGTTAAGATTACACCATAAATGAAAACATCTGTTTCTTTTACGCTTTTAGAGATTATAATGTAGATTTAATTTTATAATGTTTAATACAATTTAAATTGATCATTTATTGTACAAAATAGCAAACCTCCTTGTTTGTTTGTTTTTACATTTTGTTTAGTTAGCAACACTTTGTCATTTGCAATTTTTAAAGGGTTAAGTCTCCATCGTCTCACATCTTTACATATGGATATTGCAATCACATTTGTAGTGTTTCTATTTCTTTCTAATGAGTTTCTATTCCTTTATCTACTTCACTCTGATAATCTAAACTAATGCTTTCATAATCTCTAGTTCTTTTATTTCCATCTATTTGTTCCCAAGAGTTTTCCTTCACTTCGAGACATGTCAACTGTCCCTGATCTCATTGACTTGGAGTAAGTATCACTGGGGCGTCTTGGGGGTTATTCATAAAACTACTACTGTATACTGTAGTGCCAATCGGGGCACTATAGCACGGAAACTCCTATTGACTTCAATGGGAGTTTCTGTACAGCAGCAGCGCCCCGATCAGCACTATCACAGATAAATGAAAACCCACTGTGTATCAAGCGAAAGTGGTGCTATTGTGGACCAAATAAACAGCACCAGTTGTAGGACTAGCAAAAAAAAACCTCCTACTGTATTGTGTTTTCTGCCTGGCAAAAAAAGAAATAGGCTTTTTTCTTTGATACAGGTTCCGTTTATTTTGCCCCAGAATTGCTTCACCTTTGTCTTGATACAGACACCCCCATATATATGGAGTCAAACACACTAATATGTAATACATCAGCGTCTCATAGACCGCAATGGAAGCACTTTTCCACACAAATGTATTTTGGTTCCCAATTCTCACACGGTTTTGGTCCTTGGAGGTTCACATTTCTGCTGCAGATTCGTATGTCCTAAAACAAGAAGTAATAACACAATCTGATCTATTTCTTGCTTTTCATTTTTTTTTTTTTGTTTTAAACACTTTGCTGACTTTTTCCGTTTTATTTCTTCACTGGCACCATGGCAACCTCCTTTGTGTGTACTGTATAATGAGATGTGAGTGGCAGACATTGTAGCTTCCCAGACAGGCAGATTTGTAGCAGTTTATGCAACTACAGAGTTTTTTTTTAAAGGGCAGGGTTGCCAAAGAGAATAGAAATAGGTTTTCACAATGGTGAAAAAGAAAGAAAACATTTGACACGGTGATTAGAAGGAATTGTTGCTAATTAAATTACAACCCGATGCCATTACCTGCTCTTTCCCCTCCTCCTCAGCCTCACTGGAGGGCAGACACCAAATTTCCAGTGAAATCACTACTCTGTCCTTACCATACCCCAGATACCTCTAGTTTCTCTTTGTTTCCTCTCCCTCGGTCCCGAGCTCGGCTTCCTTCCCGGGTTGAATCTGCACGGCAAAGGAAGTAATTGCAGCCAATCAGAATCCAGGTTTCGTTTCAGCTTGTCTTTTTCCACCAGTCACAATGAAGGTTTTAGCAGCCTTTGTATTGCTGATTGGCTCTCTGAGGTTTCCCTTGGCAACGCTGAAGCCTCGTGTGTTGTGAGTCTGCGCTTGCGCCTGCTTGTGCATGGGGTTACCACCTCTCCAGCACAGTGAGAAGACTCGGGGGATTATAGGCTGCAGGGTGACATGAGAAGCTTGTGCCTCTGTCACCCTGTGCCCCAGTCTCTGGAAGTAGACGATCACATACATCTTAACCAATATATACATAAAGCTATATGTATGTACTGTACATATATAACGAATCATACTTATATGTGTAAGCGTATGTATAGATATATAGATATCTATATGTAGCCGGGTACCCCTCTGCTCGGCGAACCCCCCTCGTTACCTCCGTGCCGGGAGCAATGGCGAGTGCTGCCGGTGGGGGCCGAGCAGGGAGCGCTCCGGTGCGCCGGAGACTCCGCGACTGCCCGACAAGGCAGGGCGTCGCCATATCGTTCCCCGCGCATACGCAGTGATCGCGCGAACGGCACGGCCAATCAGCAGAGGGCTCACAGCAGGGACTACATGTCCCATGAGCTTTAGGTAGGGTGACCACCCGTCCCCCTTTTGCCGGGACAGTCCCGGTTTTTCGAGAGCTGTCCCGGTTTCCTGTGTGTCCCGGAAATGTCCCGGTTTTTCCTCCATGTGTTCCCGTTTTATTTTTTTAGCATCGCCGGCGGTGCGCGAGTAATTAACTGCGCTGTGCGCGAGTCTGTGGCGGCGCGGAGGAGGAGACTGCAGCAGCCCGGCTGGTAAATATTTTTTTTTTTAATGCCGCCCGCTTCCTCCCCCATCCCCCCGGCAGTTTCCTACCTTGTTGGCCAATCCCCTGCGTCCCGGCATTAAGCCCCGCCCCCCGGCATCATCCTTCACCAAGGCCCGGCATGTGGGAATGGTGTCTCCCCCCCTCTGCCCGCCCGGGGGGATAGGAGGTGGGTTTTTAGTGTCTTTGCCTCCTGTCCTGGCGCTCCCTTCCCCTACGGTCCCCTTGGTT
>WSYH01001849.1:0-104358 GCA_036426205.1 Ascaphus truei
TTTGTTTTTATTTTAAGGTGCAACTGCTCCCCTGATTTCCTGTACATACTGTTTCTGGACCTTGAAACAGTCCATCTAAGGGTTTGAGTGTTTTATTTGTACCCCTACTTGCACTTGTTGATTTTTATTTATTACCACATTGCACTTTTGTATATTATACTATTTCACCTTGATTAATTCTAGTATTAGAGCGCCATCTACTGTTTGTTTGATATATGTATTTTGTTTTTTAGATAGGCAGCACTACTTTGATTTTATCACTATGGAAGATATTGAGATTGACAATAATCCTTCCACTATTTTTTCACGAAGGCACACTAAAGTGGTGGACTTCAATAGTCTTCTTAAATTGGATCTAGACAATGTACCTATTGTTGGAGAGACTAACATTTTAGAAGCAGAGTTTGAAAAATTAGAAAAATTACTGATTAAAGATATTAAAAAGTTTTGGGACTTTACTTTCTTAGAACAATATGTTTTAAGCAATAGAGTCCCAAGAGGTTTAAGACTTAATAAAGACCCATCCATAGATCTTGAGGATGAAACCTTCCTTAACAAGTGGTATAACCTCTTAGAAAAATGTTCAATGGATTTAATGCACTTAATTATAGAACAGCAAAAAAACCATGTGTTACAAATTGACATTGAGGTAAAAGAGGTTGAAGAGAGGATTGGCAATTTGGACCAAACCACTCTATTCAAAGAAAAAGATTCTAAATTACAAATCAAATTAGATAAAATTTGGAAAGAGACAATCACAAAAAAAGTCAAAAAATACTTAAGAGATGAGGAGGACTATAAAAATGGTCCTCCTAGAAAACCTGAACCTATTGATAAAATAGAAAATGATAATAAAAAACCCCCTGTAAAAACACCAGTGAAAAAAGCTTTACCTCAATCCGAAAAACCAAAAGGTAGAGGGAAAACACCTAGAAAATATCTCCCCAAAAAATCTAGGAAAAGCCCTGAAAGGGATAACTGGAGAACTAAACAGCCTAAAAAACAAGCTAAGGTACAGATTAATACAGAGAGAACTCCAAAAAGACATGTGAGTACAGATTATGAATCTGAGGGTGAGTACATTATCAACAATAGGAGAGATCAGAGAGAAACCCAAAGGGATAAATTGTTCAAAAAAGGGGGTCTAAAAATAGGAAACAATAAGGATTTTTTAGGGGAGGGCGGGTCCACCACCTTTCAGGGAGTGAATTACGCTCCGATGAAGGACAGGGACCCCTCCTCGGAAAGGAAAAAAAGAGGAAGGAACGAAGAAAACGGGGAAGAGGGACAAAAGAAACACCTCAAAAAGAGCAAAAGGTAAATAATATCTTTAACCTAAGCTCTAAAGTATTATCCCAATCCGAACAATCAGTCATCTCAAGGGGTTTGAAGTTTGCCCCCACTGCAGGACCAAGCAGTTTCGGCCTCTTTATAGACGCCCAGAGATTTCTAAGGAAACTAACGATTAAAAGATTTTTTAGACAAAAGGATGTAGAGTTAAGAACTATGGAAAATTCTAAAATAAAACAGAATGAATCACAATCTGAAAATTCATCCAGATTGGTGCATTCAGGGTTAAAATTACCATCCACCTTCTACCCCAAACAAATGAAAGGGAAGAATTTAGATGTATTCACTCAACTTGTTCAGAGAGATTTTGAAAAATTAGTATTATCAGAAGACAAATTTTTTAATAATCTAAATAGAAGTGAGAGAGAAGCTTTAAAAAATCTCCAAGATGATACTAGTGTGGTAATAAAACAGGCTGATAAAGGGGGAGGAGTTGCCATTATTAATAGAGAGGATTACATCAAGGAATCCAACAGGATTTTGGGTGATGTAAATACATACATTCCTCTAAAAAAAGATCCCACAGTGGAATTTCAAAAAGAAATAAAAATACTATTGGATAAAGGCAAGGCTGAAGAAATTATTAATGATAGCGAATATAAGTTCCTATATAAAGAACACCCCATCAGACCAATTTTCTACTACCTCCCCAAACTTCATAAAAGCCTGACAAACCCCCCTGGGAGACCCATCATAGCTGGGATTGACTCCCTGACCTCTAATTTATCTGCTTACATAGATACATACTTGCAGACATATGTAAAGAAATTGCCGTCATATCTGAAAGATACGACGGATATCTTACGTATTCTGGAAGGTCAGACATGGGAGGATGGGTGGTTTCTAGCTACGTGTGATGTAACCTCTCTATACACGTGCATTAGCCACAGAGATGGGCATGAGGCGATAGATAGAGCCCTGTCGAGAGATTCCACTATGCCCCATGAACAGGCAAATTTCATCTTGGACGGGATAAAATACATTCTTGAACACAATTATTTTTCATTTGAGGGAACTTATTATCTTCAGAAATGTGGCATATGTGTGTGTGTGTGTGGTGAGTTTTGGGGTTTCTTGAGCTTGCTGGGATTTAGTGTGTAAAGAAAAGACCACATGTTATGAAAGGCATATTTTATAATAAAAAATTATTTAAATTTTTTTTAGATTTGTAACCAGAAAATTATTTTTTATAATTTTCAGTCATAAGTTACTTGAAAGCATGACTTGTGTATAAAGTGCTTCATATGTTCTGCCATTTTCTTTCTACTTTAATGCATTACCTTGCCCTCTCGCAATATAGAAAAGCCGGGGGCATGTACAATGTTACAAAATACATGAAACATCTTAAGTCTTTTCAGTTTTGTCCTTTGAGTTTGATGTGTCTTGTAAGTCACAATGTATAATTAATAATTAAAAAGGACAATGTTGAATTGACTTTAAGAGAATTCAAAATGTTTTTTCCTTACTAAAAGTTTTCTATAAAATGTCAGTGATAGTTTTCAGCTTTAAAGCCATGCAGTATTATCTCTAATTGTATATCTTATTTATCTTCAAACCTTTCAAGGAGGTTTAGATATCCTATAAATAGACCACACTTGATTTAATATGGAGACAATTGAATACATAAAGAAGCTTGTTTCATCTGTATGATTAAAATACAGCTCATAGGATTGGCTTCACATTTGTGCTAATTTATAATGGTTTACTAGTTAAATGTTGGTGCAATGTAAGTACCTATACATTAGGTTTGAACATTAATGTGTTATAAATGTGTACATGGCTTGAATATGAGACCCATATTTACTAAGCAGTCTTTTCCGTAATAATCATTCAGTTCTGGAAAACTCTTTACAGCCTTTTGACCTCCAAACAATATGTGGATAGATACATACTGTACACAAAAAGGATCACACCTGAGATACCTGGAATATATGCTAATATGAGTCATTAAAATACTTGGCATATCCTATTAGCATATATCCTATGTATGATCTTTTTTGAGAAGATTACTATAGCACTAAAAATGGGTGAATCCGTCCAAATCCATTTCCTGAAATTTCCCGAGTTTTTCATTCAAAAAAGTTAACATCCGTTGTCGGGTTTAACGTACTGTAAATCCATGTATTTAGAAAGAAGGAGGAAGGCTTCATATTGTAAAGACTTTCTCCAACAAGGAGCACATTAACGGTGCACACCTAGGCTGTTAAAACTTAACATTTATTTTGCTTGAATAAAATAATTGTACACATCTATATTAATAAACCTAATGTCAAAAAATTATGTGTATCGTGTTATTAAAAATAATTCAATGGGGGGTGCCAATTGGAGACTCTGTTGTTAATCCAAAACCATCATTATATAGTCATAGGATATTTATGATATAATAATCCTCCAATGATGGATCGGTGTATATTTCTGGATGCAGTTAAAGTGGTAATGCTGACATCAATTTTCAGACATTTGTCTGTATATCTCCCTACCACAGGAAAAGAAATATCTATGCATAAGGAATTAAACACATTGATAGTCCTAATTGATATATGACTTATTGCTATGTAAAGGGAGGTGGGTCAGAGATACAGCTTACCTAATAGCTCACCATAGACCATGTAATTAGTGCATAAACACCTTAATGAAACTGATGATGATTCAGATCTAATGTCCCTCACTATATAAAAACGTCACAATCTATATGACACAGTTCCAACATCACTGTATAATTTTACCCTTAAATAATAGCAATACAATAATTACACAATAATATTAGTAGGAGTAATCAGTGTATGAGATATGGTGCAGTGCACTACACAGTAAATGGTGAGAGGTAAGTGGATTGATTCCGTTTCTGTGACCCCCTAAACATGCAATTTTACCAACATTGGGAAGTCATTTATTGCTCAAATAAATGGTGATACAGTCTCACTTAATGCACACAACTAAGCCAGTGGTAGGAATTCATAGTAAGCTAGCACTCGGCGGTGCTTTCTCTCAGCCTGAAACAACCTTGCATGCTGCAAACTGCCACAGTGTCAATACACGGAGTCTGGCACTCCCCCAACGATGGCGTCACCACGCGCCTGCGTCCGATGACGTCACCGCGTGCACTGCCTAACGCGTTTCCCTCCCACCTGGGAGCTTCGTCAGAGGCTGATAACTACAGGAATATCAGGCGACTCTCTTAAATAGCATGCTCGGTTGGTATAGCAACCGTAGACCAATAGCGCAGTAGTCTGGTTTAAAGAGGAAAATCATGCACTACGTCTTAAAGAGAGAGAGTACTAGATATAACCTGCATGTATGCTAATACACATAGAGGAATTAAAAACAAAGCATACCACCATGTTAAAGGATAGGAATAGAAATAGTATATTTAAAGTTTTTTTGCCAATGTTATGTCCACGAGACTAATGGCTGTTGGAGGCTGATATCATGACAGAAAAGCAATAATAGACAGCCAAATCTGCTGTTCATTGAGAGAAATTCAAAATTATAGATTACCTTGTTTGATTCAAAATATCATGGTTATTGTGTTTATGGTTTTCTTATAGTGCACAGTGACATGAAAAGGGGTTAACCAAAGTGTATGATTGTAGATACACAGATAATATATACAGAGACTAAATGAAGGGTGCATAGGTAAAACCCTCATTGAGGCCAGAAGGACTGAGTGTTTTTAATCTGTATATCCATTCTGATTCTCTCTTAAGTAATTAATTATCTGTGTCGCCACCTCTCATGTTGCCTTTTATGTTGTCAATTCCTATGAATTTAATACACTTAGTATTCCCTTGGTGCTTGTTGTTAACGTGGCGGGCAACCGGTGTATCTAATTAATTATTAATTGAATTGACATGTTCCAGTACCCGTCTGCGAAATTTCCTTATTGTTTTGCCCACATATAATAATCCACAATCACATACAATCAAATATACAATATTACATGTTTTGCAATTGATATACTAACGTATCGCATATTCTTTGGTATTACTGGTGTTGTGGAATACTTTAGTGGGTTTTATGAACTCGCAAGCTTTACATGATTTGCACTGATATGTGCCCTTAAGAGATGTTGTTAACCATGTTTTTTTGGGTTGACGTTGAAAGTGGCTATGAACAAGCGCATCCCGTAACTTGCGTGATCGACGGCTAGTGATGCTAGGGGTATCTTTTAACACTTTTGTGAGGTCCTCGTCTGATTTTAATATGTGCCAATGTTTGGCAAAAATAGCTTTAATCTGCTTCCAGCGGTGATTATATGTGCCTATACATCGAATTTCAGTGCTTTGGTGGTTTAGTATTGGGTAGTAATAATACATCCCTGTCACATTTTGAAGTTCGATTGTAGACACGTTTGAGATTAGCCAATGAGTAGCCTCGATTAAGGAAACAATCTTTCAAATCCTTAGCCTGTACACGAAACTCCTTATGTGTGGAGCAGTTTCGTTTCAGACATAAGTATTGACCTGTTGGGATCCCCTTGATAACAGCTGGTGGGTGTTGGCTGTCGGCCGCCAGTAGGCTGTTAGTTGCCGTTTTTTTATGGTATACCGTTGTTTAAATAGCCCCTTCCTCATTTTTAGAAATTCTCAAATCAAGGAAAGTAATGTCTGTGAGACTGTAAATGCAAATTGTTGCGTCACAAATTTCATGCTAAAAAAGCTAGACGAGAACTAGAGACTCAAGATATAACAATGACTGACCGGACACATATGACAGATTTAGTGTCTCTTCTTGATGACAATGAGATTACAAGGACAAACCATGAGGGTCCATTTACCAATCTTAAACCAAAGAGTAAATTTACACCACTAATGATGACTTGCCCACAGGTGGAGGTGTTTACAGATCTTGTCACCAAAGATCTAGAAAAACTTAGACCATCACAACATATGAAAAATAACATCACAAGAGATGAACACTTAGCTCTGAAAGATATAATGTCTCAACAAGATATGCTATTCGTCGTATGCTATTACATCAATATTTAATTCTGAAATACTGAGAAATGCAAGCATTTATACAGACATAAAACAACAATCATCTGTTTAGATCAGGCCTGCACAACTCGTAAAGTGAGAAGGGCCGAACTGCTCCAAGAAAAAAAAATTCTGCCGCAAGGGTAAAATCATCATCATCATCATCATCATCATCTCTCCTCCAGCACCTCACCTCATCATCATCATCTCTCCTCCAGCATCTCATCATCATCATCATCATCATCATCATCATCATCATCATCATCATCATCATCATCCTCATATCTCCCCCCAGCACCCTCATCATCATCCTCATATCTCCCCCAAACCCCTCACTATCACCCTTTGCGATACCCCCATCTATCGTCGCATAACCCCATCTCTCCCACGTCACCCCACACATAATACTCCCCCTCCACATCAAACACACAATACCCCCCTGCACCACACACATCACACCCCCCCCCTGCACCTCACATCCCTCTCCCCCTTGCTACCTCACATCACATCTCCCCCCTTGCCCTCATATCGCTCTCCCCCTTGCACTCACCATCACTCTCTCCCTTTTCACCTCACCTCACCTCCCTACATCACTCTCACCCGCCCTTGAACCTAACTCAATCCCCCCCTTGCACCTCAAATCACACCCCCCTGCACCTCATCACCCCATACACCTCAACACCGCCCATGCAACTCAAATCACCCCCCCTTGCACCTCCATGACCCCCCCCCTGCACCTCAATCACCCCCTTGCAACCTCAAATCACCCCCTTGTACCTCCAATCACGCCCCCCTTGTACTTCCAATCACCCGCCTCTTGCACCTCAAATCACCCCCCATTGCACCTCCAATGACCCCCCCCCCCTGCACCTCCAATCACCCCCCCTGCACCTCCCATCACCCATCAACCCTCCCCCCTGCACCTCACATCACCAACCCATTACCCTCTTCCCCCCCTGCAACTCACATCACCCACAGGCCGCCAACAGAAATCATGGTCCCGACAAATGAAAGGAGCAGCCCCCCCCCGAAACCATAGCGCACCTCCCCACGAAAAAATATCGCGCAACTTTTACTTTAACTTTTTTCTTATGTGATACAGAAAAAAACATTACATCTCCCCCTCCTCAACTCCCCCCCTCCTCAGCGTCCCGAACAGATCCCCTGATTCCCATGGCCCTGGCCCCGTCCGTCATCGCGAATATCCATCCCTCTCACCAATAGGCCGTATGGTATGATGGTACCCACGCAACAAGAACCGGCCCTTCTCCCCCACTCTCCCTCATCCCCCCCCCTCTCTCTCCCTTCTCACTTCTCCCCCCCAAACTCAGTCTTCCCATTCTAAAATCTTCCCCCCCCCTCGTGCATGCTCGACCTTTTCCTGCCCCTCTGCTCCCCTTCTTACACTGCCCCGCCTTCTCTCCCTTTTCCCCCCCGTCTCTCCCTTCTCCCCCCTCTCCTCCCTTCTGCCCCCTCTCTCCCTTCTCTCCCCCCTTTCCCTTCTGCCCCCTCTCTCTCCTTCTTTCGTCCCCCTCTCTCCCCTTCTACTGCCCCCTCTCCCTTCCTTCTCCCCCTCTCCCTTCCTTCTCCTCTCCCCCTCTCATCCCGTTCTACGGCTCTCTCTCCCCCAAAACCATCTCTCTCCTCTCCCCTCGCCCTTCTCCCCCCACCCCTTCTCCCCCCACCACAACCACTCCGTTTGCCCCCCCACCAGCAGCCCGCCCTTTTACACCCCCACCCCTGCACCAGCCTGTTTTTCACACCCAACCCCCCACCCCTGAACCAGCCTGTTTTTCACACCCACCCCTGCACCAGCCCGTTTTTCACACCCATCCCCAACACCCTTGCACCATCCCGTTTTTCACAACCCACCCCCCCCACCCCTGCACAGCCGGTTTTCACACCCACCTCAACCCCGCCACCCCTCCGCACCAGCCTGTTTTCACACCCACCCCCACCCTGCACCAGTCCATTTTTCACACCCACCCCACCCCTACACTGCACCAGCCCATTTTCACACCCCACCACGCACCAGCCCATTTTTTTCACCCCCCCCCCCCCACCCTTGCTCCAGCCCGTTTTCACACACCCCCCCTACACCTGCACTAGCCCGTTTTTCACATCCACCCCCCCCACCTCTGCACCAGCCCGTTTTTCACACCCACCCCCCACCCGCCTGCACCACCCCCCCCCCCCCCCGCCCCTGCACCATCCCCCCCTGACCTTTTTCCTTTTTCACACCCCCCGGACCCCCCTGCCCCCCCCACCCCTGCACCAGTCTGTTTTTCACACCCACTTCCCCACCCCTGCACCAGCCAGTTTTTCACACACATCCCCACCCCTGCACCAGCCCGTTTTTCAAGACCCCTGCACCAGCCCGTTTTTCAGTTTATGAAAAGCATGCTTGTTATTAAACTAATGCACGTATAAAAGAAAAACATAACAATATGTGCATTAACATTGGATGTACAGGCAAATAAAGAGGAGCACAGAATTACTTAGTCATTATGTTAATTGTAAAATTTTGTTGTTTATTATAAAGTGATTGCTGAGGACATGGATTTAGATGAGTCAGCAACACAACAACAACGTGTCATAAGTGATGATGAGATGTTAGTCGGTCCTGTCCCAGATGTAGAAGATTCCGGTCCTGATTTTATGGCATTATTGGATACACAAAATCCAAAAAGTGATGACAATGGTGAGATCCAAGCGGGCCAGGCAGACCAGGTTTGTGCGGAAGCATTGTCGAATTTAACCAGCCTAGAGGCAAGGTTTTTGAGCAAGCAACAAGATCTTGCTGACAGACAGGCTAAAACAAATCAAAACATATATAAGAAAATTAAAAACATGACACTCCTTATGACTAAACAACAGGAGACATTGGACAACATGGCAAATAGTCTCTCGATCATAGCCAAATGTATGGCACAGGTTATGGCACATGTCCAGGCAGAGCCCCCGCCACAGCCACAGCCCCAGCCACAAAGTGAGCCATAGGCACAATACGATCTACAGATACTATCCGATGTAGACCTACTATCCGATCTAGAGCTACTATCCGAGCCAGAGACACAAAGAGAGCCAGAGACACAAAGAGAGCCAGAGACACAGGCTCAGAGCCATGGTACAGCAGGATCCAATGGCACAGGCTATTCCCCTGGTCCAAATCCTGACACTGGCACTGGCACTAGCTCAACCATTGGCCCAACCCCCGGCACCGGCTCAACCATTGGCCCAATCACCGGCACAGACTCAACCATTGGCCCAACCCCCTGTACAGGCTCAACCATTGGCACTGGCCCACCATCCAACGTCAAGAAGAAGGCAACGATCAAGAAACCGTGCAAATGATCCCACTGCGAGGCCTTCCGAACGTTCATCCCAAAGATTAGCCCAAAAAAGTAGTCAATTTCTTAGAATTCTTCTTCTTCTTCTTCTTCTTATTCAATTAGTTCCGTTCATTAATGTTCACAAAACATACTGAACAATGTGCAATAATCAAGTGTGTATGAGAACATACAGTTAGGTCCGGAAATAATTGGACACTGACACAATTTTCATAATTTTGGCTCTGTGCGCCACCACAATGGATTTGAACTGAAACAACCAAGATTCAATAGAAGTGCAGACTTTCAGCTTTAATTCAAGGGGTTGAACAAAAATGTTGTATGAAACGTTTAGGAATTGCAACCATTTTCATACACAGTCCCCTTATTTCAGGGGCTCAAATGTAAATGGACAAATTAACACAATCATAAATAAAATGTTCATTTTTAATACTTTGTAGGGAATCCTTTGCACGCAATGACTGCTTGAAGTCTGGAACGCATGGACATCACCAAACGCTGGGTTTCCTTCTTTGTGATGCTTTGCCAGGCATTTACTGCAGCTGTCTTCAGTTGTTGTTTGTTAGTGGGTCTTTCTGCCTTAAGTTTTGTCTTCAGCAAGTGAAATGCATGCTCGATCGGGTTGAGATCAGGTGATTGACTCGGCCATTGCAGAATATTCTGCTTCTTTGCCTTAAATAACTCCTGGGTTGCTTTCACAGTATGTTTTGGGTCATTGTCCATCTGTAAAGTGAAGCGCCGTCCAATCAACTTCGCTGAATTTGGCTGCATCTGAGCAGACAATATATCCCTATACATTTCAGAATTCATCCAGCGGCTTCTGTCTTCTGTCACAGCATCAATAAATACTAGTGACCCAGTGCCATTGGAAGCCATACATGCCTATGCCATCACACTGCCTCCACTGTGTTTTACAGATGATGTGGTATGCTTCGGATCATGAGCTGTTCCAATTCTTCTCCATACTTTTGTCTTCCCATCATTCTGGTACAGTTTGATCTTAGTTTCATCTGTCCAAAGAATGTTGTTCCAGAACTGGGCTAGCTTTTTTAGATATTGTTTAGCCAAGTCTAATCTGACCTTTCTATTCTTGAGGCTTATGAATGGTTTGCACCATGTGGTGAACCCTCTGTATTTGCTCTCGTGAAGTCTTCTCTTTATGGTAGACTTGGATAATGATATGCCTACCTCCTGGAGAGTGTTCTTCACTTGGCTGGATGTTGTGAAGGGGTTTTTCTTTACCATGGAAAGGATCCTATGATCATCCACCATTGTTGTCTTCCGCGGACGTCCAGGCCTTTTTGTGTTGCAGAGCTCACAGTGCGTTCTTTTTTTCTCAGAATGTACCAAACTGTTATACTTTCTACTTTTATATATATATATATATATATATATATATATATAATATATATATATATATATATTATATATATATATCTATACACACATAGATGTATACTGCATCAAATAACAAAAAAATAAATGCACAGTCTAAACCAAAACAGAAAATAACTGAAAATAACAGAAATAATAACTGCTAGGCGATGCGAGAGGAATAAAATAAATATGTCAACACAGAAAAAGAAAAAGAAACCTCTCAAAAAGCACTCAGACTAATAATGCAGGAATAATAATAATACATTTATTAAATCAAAATATAAAGGAAAACAAAAAAAGCTGACGGAAACCCTGACTAACTGGAATCAAAAAATTATCATGGACAGAAAAAATAAATACCGAAAAGACTAACTTACATAAGAGAAAAGTATATTATGAACAAAACCTCAATAAATGAAACCACTAGGGACCATTCCCATAGTGATCCACAAACGGCGGTCATAGAGAGAACTGAGAAGAATATATGAAAATGAAACAAGGACAAGTCCATACCTTTAGAGACAGAAAACTTTAAGAAAAAAAATAGTGGGTTTTAGACCACCAGGAAGATATAAACCTAACATGGATAAATATCCAAGCATACTATGCTAGTGTGTGGGGCACTGTATGGAATGACCTAATGACATAACTGCACCGACACCACTTTATTCGAGCAAATACCCAGTATGTACCTGGCAGATACCTGGAATCGCCGCTCCTCACCTCAGACAAGCCCCGTTGCGTTTGCCTTCCCAGCCATGTTCATGCCTGGCTGACGGGCGGCTGATCTGTTAAATGATAATGATAGGATTTAATAGGCTGCAATGCTTCACGTGTCTACCAGATGGCATAAATTCATGAATTGTAATGCAGTATATATATCTATACTGTGCAGTATTGCAGCCAGCGGGAATAAAATGCTCAATCCCTGCCTGGAAAATACCTCATGCACTCGGGCAGAAAACAGTCACAACCTCAATACACCCGGGTATACACGAATTCGTGGGACTAGCGAGCTCGAATAAAGTGTGTCGCCAGTGTAGAATATAAACATGTGAACTATAAATATAGCACATAACAAAAAACATTAGGTACTTTAGTGACCCAAAACACAAAACCTCAATAGGGACATGTAGACGGACGTTCACAGAGGTACACAATTTGGAGACGTTTAAGATGTGAAATTATAAAAAGGCTTTATTGTGCCTTTTCCTTTTCATCAGGAAATCCATTCCAAACACAGGGGGGGGACAAAGCTTCTATTCACTTGGGAGTATTCTAGTGAAACACTATGCAATAATTCACATCTCCCTTAGTCAAGCATTTCTCGCAGCCAAAAACCATATAGCATGAAAATAAGCAGATATAAGAAGCATCTCTTAAGAATAAAAGTCTTATCTGTTTCTTGGAGGGAAAATCTTCTCACTTCCTGGTTCAGCTTCAGGTGTAGTAGTTTTCCCTGTGTCTTCAAATCAGCTCTGCTGTGCAGAGCTCAAGACTGTCAGCTCTCATCAGAGCTAAGGAGAGTCACTCCTGTCTGTAAGACAGGTTTTGTAAACAATCTAATCAGGCAGGTGGTTTTATATTATTAACTACCACTGCTAGATTAAAGGCACATTACTGAACAGGGATAAGTCCCCTGTTACAGGACATATACAGGAGAGAGACTCTATATTCAAACCAGTATGATTACGCATGAATACTATTGTTATCATGCAGTACATCATACTGGTTAGAAATATATGAGTCCTCTCTCCTGTATATGTCCCTATTGTGGTTTTGTGTTTGAGTCATTGAAGTACCTTAATGTTTTTTGTTATGTGCTATATTTAGTTCTATGTCATTAGGTCATTCCATCACAGTGCCCCACACATAGGCATAGTATGTTGGTATATTATCCATTGTATGTTTATCTCTTCCGGGTGGTCCTAAAACCACTATTAGTTTTTTTCTTTAGAGTTTTCTGTCTCTAATAGGTTTTGTTTCAATTATCTCCTCTCTATGTACCGCGCCGGTTGTGGGTTTGTTCATAATATACTTTTCTCTTATGTAAGTTAGTCTTTTGGGTTATTTATTTTTTCTGTCCCATGATAATTTTTTAAGTCTGTTAGTCAGGGTTTCAGTCAGCTGTTTTTTGTTTTCCTTTATATTTTGATTTAGTAAATTTATATTATATTCTTTGCATTATAGTCTGAGTGCTTTTTGAGAGGTTTCTTTTTCTTTTTCTGTGTTTACTATATATATAATATAATATAATTTAAAATTAATATAACTATATAATATAATATAATATAAGTATAGTTAATGATTATGAACTGCGCAAAATAATCGTTATATAGTTGAAGATTTTGCACATTTCTTACAAACAATTTTCTATCCAATTTGTGTGTTTCGAGTTTTGTACTGGAATCATGTTGAATACGCAACACAAATTGTGAATATACAGACCACCTGTATTGGGAGAATAATACATGGACACGTTCTTCCTTTGTATAAGGACCTGTACAGTGGTTTCACATAATGAAAGTTTGGATACTTTGTAAGAAGATGAATTTAAGGTATCGTTTTAGTTACTGTGCTCCATTCCTGAGAAAACATGCCATTTGAGATGTGTTCTAAGGAAATTGTCCCGTTTTTTACCCAAATCTAATATATCTGTACCGCCATTGAAATCGAATCAGAAAAAAGCTCACTGTTTCTCAGTATCTATCAATATATTACGGATAACTACCTTATTATCAAAAATCATCCAAAACCTAAGGTATGGAAAAAATTCAATCCGCCGCACTTTATCAACCAATGCTTCTTTATTCGAAACCACCGTCTCTCGGAAAACAGGGGTGGCTGGTGGTCAGTTTATGACTCCGGTATGCGTATGTCTGCGAATGGAAATTTCAGAAGACAGACAATTGTCGGGCACAACTCCATGATATAGGGGCCCGCAGCGGGTGCCTTAAATGTTCAGCAGAATTTCTATGAATTTCAACCGGAGTTGGCAAACCAATACCAGAACCATAACGAGCAAGTGATTACGATACAATGCATAGTACAGAGTTTGCTCGACCAGATGAAATGGTACAAAGTTACTATCTGTTACGCCTGAGATACATTCCACAAGCTCAAAACTAATATGGAGTAATCTACAAAACATAGCCAGTGAACAAACGGACACGAATTGATTGACTAAAGCGGGTACCTCGCATACACCCCTTCCATGCTGCACCGAATATGAATGCAATATAATGAGGTAACTCTATGCGGGAATAGTTTATACATTGTGAATCGCTTATTCTCAAATGACAGGCATATGCGTTCGATTCATGATGTCATCAACCATATGGGAAAAAAGGTTTTCTTTGTCTAAATTAACGTGTCTCTTTACCTTTTTGCCTTCTTCTGATATTAAACAGAGATTGCACTGGAATATCACAATATGCCGGAACACAGTTCTGAAAGAAGTAAGATCCAGTTAACGATATACGTGCCAATATTTTGAAATGTGCTGTGCAATGGCAGGTGAAATCAGAGATAATGCGTCGAGCCCTTACATGTCAGCCACTACGTGTATGCCCCTCGGTGAAAAGAAAACAATCAAGTTTCAACATTAAATAAATATGTATATGTGCAGAAGAAATGCAGTACATATATTCCTAATTTGTGTACTTTGCATATGGCTTCATAATAATGTTATGTGTCTGGTGTTCTGGGTTAGTCACTTATAGAAATGGCAGGAAATGCAACAGTTTCAATGAAATTTGGTCACATTATGCTGACTAGTTAATGTTGTTTAACATTCTGTATATAACATGTTTGTAGTAATAGCATGTGGAACAAACGAAACCTTCGTAGTACAGGCAGTCCTCGGTTTTTCCGACACAATGCGTTACTCAAAGGGGCTTGGATAGCGAAACGTCTTAAAGCGAAACACGTTTTCTCATAGGAACACTGTTTAAATAAATGTTCCGTTCCTGAAGGCATTTTTAATGCTAAAATACACCAATATTTTACTCAACAATAAGATAGCAGGCCACACAAATTATAAGTGTATGTACTGTATATATACAGGTAAACCCCTTATAACGCGCCCCGTTATACCACGAAACGGTTATAATGCGGTTTTCACGTGGCTCCGTTTTTTTGCACACTGCCACAGCACACCAGCTCTCACAATACACTCACATGTCAGCAGCCGCCCACCCTCTCACATGTCAGCAGCCCACCCCCATATGAATTATTTAAAATGGGGAGAATAAAGCAGCATGGAGAACATAAAGAGATGAAGACATGAAAGGGGGGTGGGGTAAAGGGTGAACCCTTTCTGAGCCTCCGAGAGGATTGGAGAGGGAGGGGACAACAAAAACAGCCAAGGCATGACACACACATACTTGTATATGGTATATACATACACACACATTCTTCAACTAGCAGCCCTGCAGGTCAGATTCAACCCCCGCAGAGGGTCTGACATGGGCCAGGGAGTGTCTATTTCATACTAAAACTATTTGTAAGATCATGTGTAAAAAATAAGAATATAATATATATATTATACAGTGTTTCAACTATTATATTCAACATTTTGCAACCATTTAAACGCATCCTTAAATAACTTACTATTGTGGATCCTTCTCCCAAATTATTTTCTGATCCGCCCCTTTGGAAAGCTTGTTGAAGAGCCCTGATATACAGCATGTGTAAACCATATACAGATGTTTAATAAAGATTAGGGTTTTATAGAGCCTTCTCTGCGACATAGTGTGCTGTATAACCCTCCCCTGGTACCTAGGACAGACCTTAGCAAAGATTCGATCCGGTCCCTAAATATCTGCTGCAAATACAGCCCAAACCAGCCATCCTTGTTATTACTTCTCCCATAGTCCCTGGATCACCCGTGCCCTCCTCTCCCAGGGAGATCGGTTTTTATTCTAAGTAAATCCCACCATCTGATCTGTGAAGGGGATCCTTACACTATTAGGGTGGTGTTTTATTTTCCCCCAAGGGGGTGATCAGGGTCTTTGGGGTAGATAGATGTAAGGCAGGGTGAGAGCTAAATTAACAACCCATTCAAGGCTTGACGAGCTATGCATCTGCTTCCGTCAATGTTACCAAATGTACTGCTGCTAATGCTGCCTTCCCCGGAAGTGAAAAGCTGAGGCAGCTACACACACTGGCAGCAGCGACAGCAGCAGATTTGGGCTGGGAGGACACAGCTGCAGTAAGCAGATCTGGTAGGAATATACACATGCTGCAGTAGCAGATCTGGCTGGGAAGACCAGACAGCACGTTGCGCGCACTGCAAAACCAGGGGGCTGGGAGGGAGAGGGAGGCGGCTGGGAGGGAGAGAGAGGGAGGGAGGAGGGATGAATGCCGCCATTTTTTTAAACTTTTTTTTAAAAAAATATTAATTAACTGGCGCTTGGCCAGAGTCATCGCGGGCCGCACAGAGAGGCCAGATGGGCCCATGAGGCCCGCATGTTGTGCAGACCTCTTCCTTCCTTCCCTCCTCATTTCCCTCCCTCCGATCAGGTGCAGGTGGCCATTTTTTTAAAAAAAAATTAGCGCGACCGCTTACTAACGCGGTGGTCTCGGGGTGGACCCCGAGCACCGCGCTATAAACGGGGTTTACCTGTATATATATAACATGTAATTTAATAATATAATCTATCATAGTATAATATATATATATGATATATATATATATATATTTATATAGTTCATGTTTTTTGTGTAACATAAATACATTGCTTTGAGATGCAGTAAGCATGTATTTAGAAGATGTAGCGTAATATTTTAGACGGCATGCTTCATGTACTCACAGTAACAGTTAGAAAAAAAACTGTGTTGAGATGCATCATGAAGTTTTTATTAACGATAACCTTTCTGTAATAATATTATATATCTACTTCTTTAACAGATGTTGACATCTCCGTTCCAGACCGAAGATAATGTGAATGCATGTATCCAAAAACCGACCAACAGACTTTCATTTCCATGGTCCACCTGCCAAATACATCACATGGTCACTCATGCTATGATACACATGAAAGTGACCATGCAAAATTTTATATATCCTAGCTAATCTTAGATGATATAATTGCTTAGCAAAAGAATATAGATTTGAGGGTATTTCGACTACGTTAAAATGTGTGTAAACATACAATAAACATTGACATTATACTATCTTGTCTTAGTGCTCCATTTTTGACAATGTCATGGCTGATGACACTTTGACAATAATCAATAATACAATTAATGTTTCCTATGTTTCGTCTGAAGAAAGACACATTTTGTTATAGTGAAACTGTATGTATTGGTCAAAGTTCAACATGAGTAATTAAATGAAGCATTTACATGAAAGATTAATATAGAAATGTGTGGTTTAAAATTACAAATATTACTTATGTACGGATACATGAAGGTTACTGATATAAAGATATCAACATGTCATTGCTCATACTCTTGCAGACAGTCCAATTATGTATGTAGTAATAGTAAACAAAGTGGCAATAAAATATTAAGTAAGGAATGTGAACCCTAACAATGGTCCTAAGTATTTAAGAACACAATTAATTGTTGAGAATTGTAGTAATGTGAAAGTATTAAAAATAATGATATCTAATCATTTAGAGTAGTTAGTTGTAAGATAACATTATGCATAGTCATCAATACAGCAGTATCTCTTCCCTAATGACCAACATTATGATTGAGGATGCACACATTGTTCAGGTGGGGGTGGAAACATGATTTATACAAGAACAAATGTGTTAAACATTGACATACCCTTGCCAGAACGAAAACTTCTGATCATTCACTACAAAAGTGCAGTTCTTTGGGAGAGAGCAGGATCCTATGATTAGATACACACAAATGCAATGTAACACACATCACGAGATGATATAGATTCGATTATATGTCAAAAGAAAATCTTACATGTGAAAAAAATACCATTAACGTCCGCGATTCTCCACCCCACTGGCTGTGTGGTCTCCTAACCTTGCAGGAGGCACGAGAGGATCCTCCTCTAAATCCTCCCGAATGTTGCCTGAAGATTGGTTACGATGGCAATGTTGTGCAAAATGCACAACAAATTACGTATGTCGCCAACCTTCGGTGGCGAAACTGGAGCGCACCACCAGATCTATACTATCAAGACACCTAAACGACTTTCACACTCCAAATGTCCTTCAATCACCGAGCATGTGGATATGTGTGGCATTATATTGGTTCCTCTGCAGGGTTTTGAGTATACCCAGGGGGTCAGAAGGCAAAGGCCACTTCCATATCCTGAGTTGCCTATAAGACAGTCAAATCACATGAATGTTATATATGTAACAATATTCCAACATTGCCTATTGCCAGTTTCTTAGTACATGAGATGAATAATAATACAACACATGACCCTAACAATTGAAATCCTCCTCCTTATCTAAGATGACGCTGCAATGACATGGATTAGATATACAACTTCACAAATGTAAGTATTTTGTGGTTACTTACAAATATTGCAACACATAATGAAACATTAAACTGTACATTAATGTACTTCTAAGTGCAGTTTCTGTAACATGACTGACGCCAAGCCAACCGTCCTCGAATTCCTCAGCTTCAAATTTACGGAAGAATAATGAGGTTCTTAGAATATGGGAATCGTGCAAGCACCGGGGAAACTGGGTACCACACTCATAATTTTCATGTAGCGTCCACATTATGACATGCACATTGACCTAGTGGTAATGTTCCTGTTCCGAAATCCCTCTCCTCTTCACGTAGTGGGGTCTGCGCAACAATGTGTGCAATCTATAGCAACCCATCACATTGGGTATCCCAGCTACATTATAAAATGCAGTTCATTCAGTTTGCCACTCTATCTCTTGCTAGGAAATGTATATAATCACTAAACGCGTCGAGTCAGTGCACATAGAAAACTGGATAAAGGAACCGGTAGAATGCTGACGCGAGACCCCAACCTACTGATCGTCCCCAGTTTCTGAAATGACCCAGAAGCACCGAAAATGTAATGAGCCGGCATTTTAAACAAGGCCATGCACTGCCTTAAGTTTTGTCTTCAGCAAGTGAAATGCATGCTCGATCGGGTTGAGATCAGGTGATTGACTCGGCCATTGCAGAATATTCTGCTTCTTTGCCTTAAATAACTCCTGGGTTGCTTTCACAGTATGTTTTGGGTCATTGTCCATCTGTAAAGTGAAGCGCCGTCCAATCAACTTCGCTGAATTTGGCTGCATCTGAGCAGACAATATATCCCTATACATTTCAGAATTCATCCAGCGGCTTCTGTCTTCTGTCACAGCATCAATAAATACTAGTGACCCAGTGCCATTGGAAGCCATACATGCCTATGCCATCACACTGCCTCCACTGTGTTTTACAGATGATGTGGTATGCTTCGGATCATGAGCTGTTCCAATTCTTCTCCATACTTTTGTCTTCCCATCATTCTGGTACAGTTTGATCTTAGTTTCATCTGTCCAAAGAATGTTGTTCCAGAACTGGGCTAGCTTTTTTAGATATTGTTTAGCCAAGTCTAATCTGACCTTTCTATTCTTGAGGCTTATGAATGGTTTGCACCATGTGGTGAACCCTCTGTATTTGCTCTCGTGAAGTCTTCTCTTTATGGTAGACTTGGATAATGATATGCCTACCTCCTGGAGAGTGTTCTTCACTTGGCTGGATGTTGTGAAGGGGTTTTTCTTTACCATGGAAAGGATCCTATGATCATCCACCATTGTTGTCTTCCGCGGACGTCCAGGCCTTTTTGTGTTGCAGAGCTCACCAGTGCGTTCTTTTTTTCTCAGAATGTACCAAACTGTTATACTTTATACTTTATCATATGATAATATAGAGATATATATAGATATAGATATTAGATATATATCTAGATATAGATATAACAACACATAGATGTATATTGCCATCCAAATAACAAAAAAAAAATAAATGCACAGTCTAAACCAAAACAGAAAATAACTGAAAATAACAGAAATAATAACTGCTAGGCGATGCGAGAGGAATAAAATAAATATGTCAACACAGAAAAAGAAAAAGAAACCTCTCAAAAAGCACTCAGACTAATAATGCAAGGAATAATAATAATACATTTATTAAATCAAAATATAAAGGAAAACAAAAAACAGCTGACGGAAACCCTGACTAACTGGAATCAAAAAATTATCATGGGACAGAAAAAATAAATAACCGAAAAAGACTAACTTACATAAGAGAAAAGTATATTATGAACAAAACCTCAATAAATGAAACCACTATGGGGACCAAGTACCCATAGTGATCCACAACCGGTCGGTCATAGAGAGGAGGTAATGAACAATAAACCTATTAGAGACAGAAAACTTTAAGAAAAAAATAATAGTGGTTTTAGACCACCAGGAAGAGTATAAACATAACATGGATAAATATACCAAGCATACTATGCTAGTGTGTGGGGCACTGTGATGGAATGACCTAATGACATACTGCACCGACACACTTTATTCGAGCAAATACCCAGTATGTACCTGGCAGATACCTGGAATGCGCCGCTCCTCACCTCAGACAAGCCCCGTTGCGTTTGCCTTCCCAGCCATGGTTCATGCCTGGCTGACGGGCGGCTGATCTGTTAAATGATAATGATTAGGATTTAATAGGCTGCAATGCTTCACGTGTCTACCAGATGGCATAAATTCATGAATTGTAATGCAGTATATATATCTATACTGTGCAGTATTGCAGCCAGCGGGAATAAAATGCTTCAATCCCTGCCTGGAAAATACCTCAATGCACTCGGGCAGAAAACAGTCACAAACCTCAATACACCCGGGTATACACGAATTCGTGGGACTAGCCGAGCTCGAATAAAGTGTGTCGCCAGTGTAGAACTATAAACATTGAACTATAAATATAGCACATAACAAAAAACATTAAGGTACTTTAGTGACCCAAACACAAAACCTCAATAGGGACATGTAGACGGACGTTCACAGAGGTACACAATTTGGAGACGTTTATAATGTGAAATTATAAAAAGGCTTTATTGTGCCTTTTCCTTTTCATCAGGAAATCCATCCAAACACAGGGGGGGGACAAAGCTTCTATTCACTTGGGAGTATTTCTAGTGAAACACTATGCAATAATTCACATCTCCCTTAGTCAAGCATTTCTCGCAGCCCAAAAACATATAGCATGAAATAAGCAGATATAAGCAGTCTCTTAAGAATAAAAGTCTTATCTGTTTCTTGGAGGGAAAATCTTCTCACTTCCTGGTTCAGCTTCAGGTGTAGTAGTTTTCCCTGTGTCTTCAAATCAGCTCTGCTGTGCAGAGCTCAAGACTGGTCAGCTCTCAGTCAGAGCTAAGGAGAGTCACTTCCTGTCTGTACAGACAGGTTTTTGTAAACAATCTAATCAGGCAGGTGGTGTTTAGTAATTAACTACCACACTGCTAGATTAAAGGCACATTACTGAACAGGGATAAGTCCCCTGTTACAGGACATATACAGGAGAGAGACTCATATATTTCAAACCAGTATGATTACTGCATGAATACTATTGTTATCATGCAGTAATCATACTGGTTAGAAATATATGAGTCTCTCTCCTGTATATGTCCCTATTGTGGTTTTGTGTTTGAGTCATTGAAGTACCTTAATGTTTTTTGTTATGTGCTATATTTATAGTTCTATGTCATTAGGTCATTCCATCACAGTGCCCCACACACTAGCATAGTATGCTTGGTATATTTATCCATGTTATGTTTATACTCTTCCGGGTGGTCTAAAACCACTATTATTTTTTTCTTTAGAGTTTTCTGTCTCTAATAGGTTTATTGTTCATTATCTCCTCTCTATGACCGGCCGGTTGTGGGTTTTGTTCATAATATACTTTTCTCTTATGTAAGTTAGTCTTTTTGGGTTATTTATTTTTTCTGTCCCATGATAATTTTTTAAGTCTAGTTAGTCAGGGTTTCAGTCAGCTGTTTTTTGTTTTCCTTTATATTTTGATTTAGTAAATTTATTATTATTATTCTTTGCATTATTAGTCTGAGTGCTTTTTGAGAGGTTTCTTTTTCTTTTTCTGTGTTTACATATATATATAATATAATATAATATTAAAATTAATATAACTATATAATATAATATAATATAATATAGTTAATGATTATGAACTGCGCAAAATAATCGTTATAATAGTTGAAGATTTTCACATGTTCTTTACAAACAATTTTCTATCCAATTTGTGTGTTTCTGAGTTTTGCTACTGAATCATGTTGAATACGCAAGCACAAATTGTGGAATATACAGACCACCTGTATGTGGGAGAATAATACATGGACACTTCTTCCTTTGTATAATGACCTTGTACAGTGTTGTGCACATAATGAAAGTTTGGATACTTTGTAAGAAGATGAATTTAAGGTATCGTTTTAGTTACTGTGCTCCATTCCCTGAGAAAACATGCCATTTGAGATGTGTTCTAAGGAAATGTCTCCGTTTTCTTACCCAATCTAATATATACTGTACCGCCATTGAAAATCGAATACAGAAAAAAGCTACTGTTTCTCAGATCTATCAATATATTACGGATAACTACCCTTATTATCAAAATCATCCAAAACCTAAGGTATGGAAAAATTCAATCCGCCGCACTTTATCAACCAATGCTTCTTTTATTCGAAACCCACCGTCTCTCGGAAACAGGGGTGGCTGTTGGTCAGTTTATGACTCCGGTATGCGTATGTCTGCGAATGGAAATTTCAGAAGACAGACAATTGTCGGGCACAACTCCCATGATATAGGTGCCCGCAGCGGTGCCTTAAATGTTCAGCAGAATTTCTATGAATTTCAACCGGAGTTGGCAAACCAATACCAGAACCATAACGGAGCAAGTGATTACGATAACATGCATAGTACAGAGTTTGCTCGACCAGATGAAATGGTACAAAGTTACTATCTGTATACGCCTGAGTACATTCCACAAGCTTCAAACTAATATGGAGTAATCTACAAACATAGCCAGCTGAACACACGGAACAACGAATTGATTGACTAAAGCGGGTACCTCGCATACACCCCTTCCATGCCTGCACCGAATATGAATGCAATATAATGCAGGTAACTATAGCGGTAATAGTTTATACATTGTGAATCGCTTATTCTCAAATGACAGGCATATGCGTTCGATTCATGATGCATGTGCATACCATATGGGAAAAAAGGTTTTCTTTGTCTAAATTAACGTGTCTCTTTTACCTTTTTGCCTTCTTCTGATATTATAACAGAGATTGCACTGGGAAGATCACAATATGCCGGAACACAGTTCTGAAAGAAGGTAAGATCCAGTTAACGATATACGTGCCAATATTTTGAAATGTGCTGTGCAATGGCAGGTGAAATCAGAGATATTCGTGCGTAGCCCTTACATGTCAGTCCACTACGTGTATGCCCCTCGGTGAAAAGAAAACAATCAAGTTTCAACATTAAATAAATATGTAATATGTGCAGAAATGCAGTACATATATTCCTAATTTGTGTACTTTGCATATGGCTTCATAATAATGTTATGTGTCTGGTGATTCTGGGTTAGTCACTTATAGAAATGGCAGGAAATGCAACAGTTTCAATGAAATTTGGTCACATTATGCTGACTAGTTAATGTTGTTTAACATTCTGTATATAACATGTTTGTAGTAATAGCATGTGGACAAACGAAACCTTCGTTAGTACAGGCAGTCCTCGGTTTTCCGACACAATGCGTTACTCAAAGGGGCGTTGGATAGCGAAACGTCTTAAAGCGAAACACGTTTTCTCATAGGAACACTGTTTAAATAAAATGTTCCGTTCCTGAAGGCATTTTTAATGCTAAAATACACCAAATATTTTACTCAGACAATAAGATATGCAGGCCACACAAATTATATAGTGTATGTACTGTATATATACAGGTAAACCCCGTTATAACGCGCCCCGTTATACCACGAAACGGTTATAATGCGGTTTTCACGTGGCTCCCGTTTTTTTGCACACTGCACACAGCACACAGCTCTCACAATACACTCACATGTCAGCAGCCCCCCCCTCTCACATGTCAGCAGCCCACCCCCCCATATTGAATTATTTAAAATGGGGAGAATAAAGCAGCATGGAGAACATAAAGAGATGAAGACATGAAAGGGGGGTGGGGTGAAAGGGTGAACCCTTTCTGAGCCTCCAGAGAGTTGGAGAGGGAGGGGACAACAAAAACAGCCAAGGCATGACACACACATACTGTATATGTATATATACATACACACACATTCTTCAACTAGCAGCCCTGCAGGTCAGATTCAACCCCCGCAGAGGGTCTTGACATGGGCCATGGGATGTCTATTTCATACTAAAACTTATTTGTAAGATCATGTGTAAAAAATAAAATAATTATATATATATATATATATTACAGCTGTTTCAAATGATTATATTCAACATTTTGCAACCATTTAAACGCATCCTAAATAACATTACTATTGTGGATCCTTCTCCAAATTTATTTTCTGATCCGGCCCCTTTGGAAAGCTTGTTGAAGAGCCCTGATATACAGCATGTGTAACCTGATATACAGCATGTGTAATAAGATTAGGGTTTTTATAGAGCCTTCTCTGCGACATGGTGCTGTATAACATCCTCCCCTGGTACCTAGGACAGACCTTAGCAAGATGCAGTATCCGGTCCCTAAATATCTGCTGCAAATACCAGCCCCACTCCTTGTTATTACTTCTCCCATAGTCCCTGGATCACCCGTGCCCTCCTCTCCCAGGGAAGATCGGTTTTTATTCTAAAGTAAATCCCACCATCTGATCTGTGAAGGGGATCACTTACCTATTAGGCGTGGTGTTGTTGATTTTCCCCCAAGGGGGTGATCAGGGTCTTTGGGGTAGATAGATGTAAAGGCAGGGTGAGAGCTAAATTAACAACCCATTCAAGGCTTGACGAGCTAATGCATCTGCTTCCGTCAATGTTACCAAATGTACTGCTGCTAATGCTGCCTTCCCCGGAAGTGAAAGCTGAGGCCAGCTACACACACTGCAGCAGCAGCAGCAGCAGATTTGGCTGGGAGGACACATGCTGCAGTAGCAGATCTGGTAGGAAATATACACATGCTGCAGTAGCAGATCTGGCTGGGAAGACACAGACACACGTTGCCGCGCACTGCAAAACCAGGGGGCTGGGAGGGAGAGGGAGGCGGCTGGGAGGGAGAGAGAGGGAGGGAGGAGGGATGAATCGCCGCCATTTTTTTAAACTTTTTTTTAAAAAAATATTTAATTAACTGGCGCTTGGCCAGAGTCATCGCGGGCCGCACAGAGAGGCCAGATGGGCCGCATGAGGCCCGCATGTTGTGCAGACCTCTTCCTTCCTTCCCTCCTCATTCCCTCCCTCCCGATCAGGTGCACGGTGGCCATTTTTAAAAAAAAAATTAGCGCGACCCCGTTACTAACGCGGTGGTCTCGGGGTGGACCCCGAGCACCGCGCTATAACGGGGTTTACCTGTATATATATATAACATGTAATTTAATAATATAATCTATCATATAGTATAATATAATATTATATGATATATATATATATATATATATATATAGTTCATGTTTTTTTGGTAACATAAATACATTGCTTTGATGCAGTAAGCAGTTATTTAGAAGATGTAGCGTAATATTTTAGAACGGCATGCTTCACGTGTACTACACAGTAACAGTAGAAAAAAACGTGTGTTGAGATGCATCATGAAGTTTGTAATTAACCGATAACTTTCTGTAATTAATATTATATATCTACTTCTTTAACAGATGTTGACATCTCCGTTCCAGACAGAAGATAATGTGAATGCATGTATCCAAACACCGACCAACAGAGCTTTTCCATCCTGGCCACCTGCCAAATACATCACATGGTCACTCATGCTATGATACACATGAAAGTGACCATGCAAACTTTTATATATCCTAGCTAATCTTAGATGATATAATTTGCTTAGCAAAATGAATATAGATTTGAGGGTATTTTCGACTACGTTAAAATGTGTGTAAACATTACAATAAACATTGACATTATACTATCTTGTCTTAGTGCTCCATTTTTGACAATGTCATGCTGATGACACTTTGACATAACTCAAATAATACAATTAATGTTTTCCTATGTCGTCTGAAGAAAGACACATTTTGTTATAGTGAAACTGTAATGTATTGGTCAAAGTTCAACATGAGTAATTATATGAAGCATTTACATGAAAGATTAATATAGAAATGTGTGGTTTAAAATTACAAATATTACTTATGGTACGGATACATGACAGGTTACTGATATAAGATATCAACATGTCATCTGCTCATACTCTTGCAGACAGTCCAATTATGTATGTAGTAATAGTAACATAAGTGGCAATAATAATATTAAGTAAGGAATGTGAACCCTAACAATTGTCTAAGTATTTAAGAACACAATTAATTGTTTAGAAGTTTATAATGTTGAAAGTATTAAAAAATAATGATATCTAATCATTTAGAGTAGTTAAGTTGTAAGATAACATTATGCATAGTCATCAATACAGCAGTATCTCTTCCCTTAATGACCAACATTATGCATTGAAGGATGCACACATTGTTCAGGTGGGGGGAAACATGATTTATACAAGAACAAATGTGTTAAACATTGACATACCCTTGCCAGACGAACTTCTGATCATTCACTACAAAATGTGCAGTTCTTTGGAGAGAGCAGGATCCTATGATTAGATACACACAATGCAATGTAACACACATCACGAGATGATTATAGATTCGATTATATGTCAAAGAAAATCTTACATGTGAAAAAAATATCCATTAACGTCCGCGATTCTCCACCCCACTGGCTGTATGGTCCCTAACCTCTGCAGGAGGCACGAGAGGATCCTCCTCTAAATCCTCCCGAATGTTGCCTTGAAGATTGTGACGTAGGGCAATGTTGTGCAAAATGCAACAACAAATTACTATGTCGCCAACCTTCGCTGGCGAATACTGGAGCGCACCACCAGATCTATCAAGACACCTAAAACGACTTTTCAACACTCCAAATGTCCTCTCAATCACCGAGCATGTGGATATGTGTGGCATTATATTGTTCCTCTGCAGGGGTTTGAGTATTACCCAGTGGGGTCAGAAGGCAAGGCCAGCTTCCATATCCTGAGTTGCCTATAAGACAGTCAAATCACATGAATGTTAATATATGTAACAATATTCCAAACATTGCCTATTGCCATTTCTTAGTACATGAGAGTGAATAATATACAACACATGCCCTAACAATGAAATCCTCCTTATCTAAGATGACGCTGCATGACATGGATTAGATATACAACTTCACAAATGTTAAGTATTTGTGGTTACTTACAATATTAGCAACACATAATGAAACATTAAACTGTACATTAAATGTACTTCTAAGTGCAGTTTCTGTAACATTGACTGACCCAATAGCCAACCGTCCTCGAATTCCTCAGCTTCAAATTTACGGAAGAATAATGAGTTCTTCAGAATATGGGAATCGTGGCAAGCACCTGGGAACTGGGCTACCACACTCATAATTTTCATGTATGCGTCACATTATGACATGCACATTGACCTAGTGGTAATGTTTCCTGTTCCGGAAATCCCTCTCCTCTTCACGTAGTGGGGTCAGCGCAACATGTGTGCAATCTATAGCACCCATCACATTGGGTATCCCAGCTACATTATAAAATGCAGTCTTCAGTGCCTGCCACTCTATCTGCTTGCTAGGAAAATGTATATAATCACTAACGCGTCGAGTCAGTGCACATAGAAACTGGATAAAGGACCGCGAGAATGCTGACTGCGAGACCCCACCTACTATGTCCACAGTTGTCTGAAATGACCCAGAAGCACGAAAATGTAATGAGCTCGGCATTTTAACAAGGCCAGGCACTGCACGACTCCTGTCTGTTGTTGGCTCTAAATCTTCTCTTAACACTTCATACAGTTCCAAGATAGCCGCTGAGCTCAATCGGTAGCGATAGATAATTTCTGCCTCACTCAAGCCCTCTTGGCAGCTTCTTTCCCTAAAATTGCGGGGAGGCTATGTGCCTCACAACACGGATCTCCCTCTCTCTCCTCTCTCTCCTCTCTCTCCTCTCTCTCCTCTCTCTCCTCTCTCCTCTCTCTCTCTCCTCTTTCTCCTCTCTCTCCTCTCTCTCCACTGAAACATAATCTCCCTTCTCGCAAAAAGTAACACAAAAGTGTAATCTGGAGCTGCATCCATTTCATCCTGGAAGGTAAGTGGCTCCTTATATCGTTTAAATAGGCAGACTAATAAGTCACATGATTGTAAATGATTACACGTGTGTTGGATAGTATTGTGAACAAATGATTTGTAGTCAGTAAAAAATCCATTCTACTTTAATTCAAATGTGTTACACACATAATTATATGTGATGTAATCATCAATTGGACACCATTCGTAAATCCACAGTGAAACCGATGCTGCGACCCCATATGAGTTATTGCGAGAAAATAATATCTCAATCATGACATTTGTATGTAACATGTTGAGTCATGAAGGTGTTACATCACAAGAAGTAATGATTTGTTTGTATAAAGATGTGTCAGAAGGTTGAATTATTGTCAGGATGGTTGCTTTCTAATCACGGGAGTATTGCCCTTTAAATGAACCCCCTGCTAACGTTTGCTGGTACACTATCAAGTTAGGAAGATACATGTAATTCAATTGATATTAAATTAAAATCAATCATGTGTTCTCCTTTAATGTCAATTATTGATTATCAGCTCCGGGGGAAACAGATATATTCATGCCAACATCCGTGAACCCCCAGACAGCTTCGAGGACCACCCCTGGACCCCTCTGAGTGCTAAATAAATGTACTTTCTGTATACAGCTTAATGTATGTTAAAAGGTGAAATGCACTATTATCCATATGTGGAGAATATAAATGTTGTACAATACTGTACTGTATGTGTTATGGGGTTGTATTAATTTGTAAGGATAGTTGTATTTGGTGGTGGAACATGATTGCTACCGAATGCCAGCGGGGAACCCCGAACACCCACGAGACCCCCGAACACCCGCGGGACCCCCGGCCACTCTCGCGCATGCAAAAATGTAAACAAAGCTGGCGATCTATTTTGAACGCAACTTTCACGTACGATAACTTTGCGTAGCTTAGTGAATCCCGGAGAAGGGCAGAATTGAACGCAAACAGGTTATCGTACAAGCAAAGTTGGACTTTGAAAAATTTCCAGGAAAAAGTCAGTTTAAGAACGCAAAGTTCCTGTTTGCGTGGCTTAGTGAATCGTGTTCGGCGGAACATCACGTTCTAAGAGCACTTTGTGCTCTTAAAACGACTTATCGGAGCTTAGTGCCTAGCCCCCTTAGATCTAGCAGATTGTATATTTTAAATTGGTCTTGCGTTTTATTAAAGATTTCCCCACTGTACCACGCTATGTTTATTTCATTATTTTGGGGTAATACTCGCTGGTGACTGGTGTGAGGGACAACATTGAGCATCATTGCTGTGAAGTACATGGGATTCGTGGATTCAGCCAGAAGACCGGAATTTAAAGCACAGATTATAACCACTGCACTTAACCACTGTGCATGCTGTAAGTAGGTATTTCAAAACCATATGAGCATTTTTTTCTGCTGACAGTGATTATTGCGCAATGGTCTGATTTCTCTGTTTTAAATCATAGGAGAATCACCTCTGAAAGTACATCCCAGGATCCGTTATTCCTTGTTTGGCTATGGATTTTTTCACGGACTCTTGGGACTGGTAATACATTATCATTTCGGGCCAGGAATTTGCTTTATTGTGTAATAAATTTGCCAAAGTCTCAAACATGAAATAATAAGGGCACATTGTCCAAACAAAAATAGTTATTCACTTCAGAAAAAGTGTGCAGAAAGACAATATTAAAACTCAATGACCGTTTTCGCTCTTGCTTCTTCCTGATGCTGAAATTCCCAATATGATGTAATCAGCCTAATTCCAAATCTCAAAAATTCATAATAATTTACAACATTTTTCAGGCCAAACTATTGTGTCAGGCATTGGTAGTAAGGTATGCGTGAGCTTCTGACTATTCAATAGAATGGTGATAACTCTTGAAGACATTTTTTGTAAAACATAGAGTAAGTAGAGCTAAGCAAAATTACAGCAGAGACTGTGACTATCCTAACACAAACCAGTGCCTATTGCCAAAAAGACCCAGGTACACCCAGGTACATTCTGGATACATGCCTTAAACTTGCCTTTAACTAGACCCAGCATTTCTGCATTGATTAATGGCCCATCAGATTAACAGCGGGGGTCCCTGGCAGTCCCATTCAAACTGAATGGGACTGCCAGGGACCCCTGCTGTGTTAATCCTATGGGCCATTAGTCAATACAGAAATGCCTTAAACTTGTGTAGCCGTGACCCCTGATTCACCCCAAAGAGCGGGAGGTTGCGCTTGCAAATAGTAGTTGCAAAAGCCTGCAAAGGAGGAGAGTGCATTTGGTGGGAGAACGCAGTCCCTTGACCCAGCAGCCCTGCTGGGAGGGTCAGGTGAGAGAGTCTAGCCAATGGGCGGAGGAGGTGCCGGAGATATAGGCAGTGGTTGCGCGCACGTGGAGCTAGAGCTGATTGGAGAGTCTGTGAGGGGAGGTTGAACCACCCCGGCGCAGGCCAGGTGCCCCAGGCCCAGTTAGCCCTGAGTCACCTTAGAGGCAAGCTGAGCTAGGGATCGCCTTAGTGAGGTTCCTGTTCCCCTAGTAACTATAAGCCTTGACCGGGACTATACTTGCGAGGAAGGGTCTGGGCTCAGACCCCACTTGTGTTGCCGAAGTTCGGGTGGGAGCTCACCGAGACCCTTTGTGAAGATCGTGGCAGTCCCGAGCACCGGAGTGCTTGGCAGGTATTTCATCAAGTGCACCAACGGTACCATTCATTCACCCGAGACACAATGGCTGCACTGTCACCCATACACACACATAGGGCCTGCTGTGAGCGGGAGGACTAATCAATAAGGATCGGACACGAGGTGGGCTCACCCGGTGGCGGGTGTGGGAAGTATTGTTGGCGTCCGCCGTGGCGCATGTTGTGGGGTGTCCGCCGTGGCGCTAGGTAATGTTGGCGTCCGCCGTGGCGTGCCATATAACGTATATATATATATATATATAGAAATGTTATGGCATGTAATGTACTGTGAGTTTGGTCTGCAAGTAAAAGAGATTGGTTTTAGAACTTGGCTGTGTAAGTGTAATTCTTGCATATACGTCCTGCGAAGACCCACTCCCCCTTTGGCGGGAGCTGTCGCAGGTGGAGGCGCTGCACCCGTTATAAATATTGCATGCACCCCAGGCTCTCTGTGGCAGAGACTTAGGCCCTGTGAGCCGGCAGGTTATCAAGCACATAGGAAGCAGGGCTACATTTGGAGGCGCTGCTGATATTTCAGAACTGGGGTGCCCCTCGAACCTAAATTGTTATCACCATGGCTTTGCCCACCCGTCACGAGATACGAGACTGGGCCCGCCAGGTACGCACGCCTACCCGTCGTGCCGTAGCGCTGGCCCGAGTGCCCATGGCCTTACCCTTAGAGACTTTACAGACAGCCTTGCGATAACTCCCGGGTTTTGCCAAAGCTCGCCTGGTAGATGTAATGGTAGATCACGACTCCAAGTGGAATACCCTGCTTGTGGACTGTCGGCGTAACCTGTTAGCACTCGAACCTGCCGTTCCGCAAGCTCTGGCCTTGCCTGATGCACCGCCCAGTGGTAGTCCTTTTGTTTACCCCGTCCGAGATCCCCTTGTACGTCCGTTGGATGAGGACGGCCCCACACTCCCTTTGATTCACTATGCCGCGAGTGACGTCGGTAGCTGCCGGTCCGTGTCCAGTGACCCGGGATTCAGCGCCTCCGTTGAGGCTTGAGTGAGTACTAATATGCTGCAGAAACTAAATGACAAGATAGACCAGTTATCTAGTCCCCCCAGTTTGCCGCCGCTAGTCGAAGCGCTTACCTTAGCCACCCACGCCCAGAAATACCGGAAGCTAAAAGCCTTCTCGGGGACCCTCCCTGTGCCTACCGGGGAAGATGGGGTAGAAACGTGGAAAAAGCACACGCGGGGGGTAATGGAAGAGTGGTCGTGCACCGATGTAGTAAAAAGACAGAGACTCATGGAGTGCCTGCGGCCCCCAGCGGCCACTCTGATCGGTATACACCGCGAACAGTACCCCGATCTAACCTCTCTCTTGATGATAGAGTTCCTGGCTGAAGCCTATAGCGCGAAAGAGGATGACGGGGCATTGTGGGCCAAGTACTATGCCATAAACAAGAAGAAGGCGGAAGAGCTGTCCGCCTATATACACCATGTGCAAATATCTCTCGGGCCGCTGCTGCATTATAAATTTGTGCTACCCTCCCAGATGAATGAGTATCTCCGGAAGCAGTACCTCCGCGGATCCAGTCCTTCTCACCCAATAGCCAGCATGATTCGTGATCACCTCACCCGAGCCCCCCCCCCCCTTCGTTCATCCAACTACTGCAACAGGTGAAGGAACACGAGACGCATCTAATGCTACACTCCCCTCAGAGGCTGAAATCTAGCGTTAGCGCTAAATCCAAAGGAAGTACGGAAAAGAAAGAGGAACCACCGGACCAGCCTGGCTCCGAGAAACCGCCTTTCGCCGGACGGTCGTCCCCTCCGCCTGATCGTCGGGCTACCCACAGAGATATGTCATGCTACACATGCGAGAAGCGGGGGCATCTATCCTACGATTGCCGCCTGGGCACTTGTCGACACCGGAGCCCCTCACCCCAGAAGTTCCCGTCCCAGGCTATGGTCTGCGGGGTGTATGCGACAGATGCCGACCCAGACGGGACTCCTTCCGGAGGGGCCGAGCCGGTAGCAGATGGTAGTCGAGTGGGACCGGTAGCGTTGATCCGGGTTTTAGTGGATGGAATCTACTCCTCCGCACTACTAGACACCGGATCCCAGGTCACCATCAGATACCGAAGGTTCTATGATCGTCATCTTCAAAAGCGTCCGCTGCGACCGGCTGACCACATCAAGGTACGTGGGCTAAGCAATGACGACTACCCCATCGACGGGTTAGTGACCGTGGATCTGGAAATACAACAGCTCAACACAGGAAAATCTCACCCCATGAAGGTGGACACCTTGGTGTGTCCGGAACCCCGAGACACCCCCAAGTACCCTATTATCCTCGGTACCAATGCTGATATCGTACAAGCGGTCATCCAGGCCTATCTACATGAGACTAAAGAGCTCCCCATGTCTAACCTACAGCTGCAATTGGTTCAAGCCGACCCACCCCAGCCTTCCTCTCCTTCAGATGACTACGGGCTGTTGTTCTGTGGACGGAAGTGGTGAACGAAGCTTTTCCCCGGCGAAACGCAAAGAGTTTCCGCTTGGTGTGCTTATGCGGAGCGCCTAGCCGAAGACCAGCAATTCTGACTAGAGAGTACCCCCGCGGAGGATGTACGACGAGGGTATCGGCTCATACCCGAATTCCGTCATAGACGGGGCGCCATTCCTAGACGCATTGATGTGATGGTGCAGAATCTATCGCCCTTCCCTCTGGCCATCGATGTGGGGCAGCGGATAGGAAGAATCTATCCTGTTAGTTCAGTGGAAGAAGCCGTGCAAGTAAACACGACCCGAGTGGAAGCAACAGGGACGGCCCTGGACTTCAATTTTGGCTCATCCGAGTTGCCTGGAGCCTGGAAGGAACGGTTACGGGTAAAACTGGAACAGAGACGATCCGTATTCTTTACCGGGGAGATGGATGTGGGGTGTAGTCGCAACGCCCAGCACACCATTCATATGATGGATGAGAAGCCCTTCAGAGAGCGTTCTCGCTGACTCGCTCCCAGGGATGTGGAGGATGTGAGGGCCACTATCAATGACATGGAAGCCGCTGGGATTGTCACAGAATCCCGAAGTCCCTACGCCTCTCCTATAGTGGTGGTGAGAAAGAAAAAAGGAACTGTGAGACTGTGTGTAGATTATCGGACGCTGAACAATCGGATGGTGCCGGATCAATATAACCTTCCTCGCATAGAAAAGATCCTCGATACCTTACACGGGAGCCAGTGGTTCAGCGTACTTGATCTACGGTCTGGGTACTATCAAGTCCCTATGAGCCCAGAGGATCAAGAAAAGACAGCCTTTGTCTGCCCCTTGGGGTTTTATCAGTTCACCCGCATGCCCCAAGGCATATGCGGGGCACCCGCCACCTTCCAGCGATTAATGGAGAAGACGTTGGGTGACCTCAACCCCCAAGAATGCCTGGTGTACCTAGATGACATCATAGTCTTCGGGAAAACCCTGGAAGAACACGAGAACCATCTCTTGAAGGTACTGGATAGATTGTCCCAAGAAGGCCTCAAACTCTCTCTGGACAAATGTCGGTACTGCCGGACCTCAGTAACATATGTAGGACACATAGTGTCCGGCGCCGGAATCGCCACTGATCCCGCTAAAATAGAAGCTGTCGTTAACTGGCCTCGCCCAGAGAATGTGGAGGAGCTGCGCTCATTCCTGGGTTTATGCGGCTACTATTGGCGATTTGTGGAAGGGTACTCACGTAGGGCCAAAGCCCTCAACAGCCTGCTCCGCATATACCCGTCGGAAACAGGCCAAAAGACCCACTCAGCCAAACAGCCCTTCGGGATTAAATGGATTCCCGAGTGCGACCAAGCCTTCCACGACTTGAAGCAGAGCCTGACGGCTGCGCCGGTCTTGGCCTACGCCAATCCCGACCAACCCTACACCCTACACGTGGACGCCAGTCTGAGTGGACTAGGAGCCGTGTTGCATCAAAAATATCCTGAGGGGTTGCGACCCATAGCATACATCAGCCGTAGTCTCACTGTCAGTGAGCAGAACTATCCGGTACACAAGCTCGAGTTCTTGGCCCTTAAGTGGGCCATAGTAGACAAACTTCGGGACTATCTGTATGGGGTGTCGTTCGAAGTACGCACCGACAATAACCCTCTCAACTACATCATGACCTCAGCCAAACTAGATGCGACCGGACATCTCTGGTTGGTCGAGCTCTTCAATTACAACTTCACCTTGAAATACAAACCTGGGCCTTTGAACATTGGAGCTGACGCCTTGTCGAGGCGACCGGGGTTGATCCCTACCACCGACGAAGATCAGTGGGAAGAGATTCCTGGACCCGGAATAAGAGCCCTCTGTGGCACGGCAGCCATCATAGATGAGCAAGTAGCCCTTTCGGAATTGCGGGTGGCTGACTCCCTATGGTGCACCTCTACCGCTATACCTGAAGCCTATCGTGACCCGAGTGGGATGCATGTTACCCCCGTTAAAATCATTGCTTGGGAGGACATGGTACGTTACCAAGAACAAGATTCGGTCGCAGGGACTATCCGTGATGCCATTCGACAAAATCGACGGGGCCTGCTTCGCCAGACTCTGGGGGATGTCGGAGGTATACTGATGCGGGAGGCAGACAAATTTGAAATCCAAGATTGGCTGTTGTACCGAGTGGTGAAGTATCATGACCATCCGGGTTGCGTGACCCCTGATTCACCCCAAAGAGCGGGAGGTTGCGCTTGCAAATAGTAGTTGCAAAAGCCCGCGAAGGAGGAGAGTGCATTTGGCGGGAGAACGCAGTCCTTTGACCCAGCAGCCCTGCTGGGAGGGTCTGGTGAGTGAGTCTAGCCAATGGGCGAAAGAGGTGCTGGAGATATAGGCAGTGGTTGCGCGCACGTGGAGCTAGAGCTGATTGGAGAGGAGTGGAGATGGAGAGTCTGTGAGGGGAGGTTGAACCGCCCCGGCACAGGCCAGGTGCCCCAGGCCCAGTTATCTCTGAGTCACCTTAGAGGCAAGCTGAGCTAGGGATCGCCTTAGTGAGGTTCCTGTTCACCTAGTAACTATAAGCCTTGACCGGGACTATACTTGCGAGGAGGAGGTCTGGGCCCCACTTGTGTTGCCGGAGTTTGGGTGGGAGCGCACCGAGACCCTTTGTGAAGATCGTGGCAGTCCCGAGCACCGGAGTGCTTGGCAGGTATTTCATCAAGTGCACCAATGGTACCATTCATTCACCCGAGACACAGTGGCTGCGCTGTCACACATACACACACATAGGGCCTGCTGTGAGCGGGAGGACTAATCCGTAAGGATCGGACATGGGGTGGGCTCACCCGGTGGCGGGTGTGGGAAGTATTGTTGGCGTCCGCCGTGGCGCATGTTGTGGGGCGTCCGCCGTGGCGCTAGGTAATGTTGGCTTCCTCCGTGGCGTGCTATATAACATATATATATAGGAATGTTATGGCATGTAATGTACTGTGAGTTTGGTCTGCAAGTAAAAGAGATTGGTTTTAGAACTTGGCTGTGTAAGTGTAATTCTTGCATATACGTCCTGCGAAGACCCACTCCCCCTTTGGCGGGAGCTGTCGCAGGTGGTGGCGCTGCACCCGTTATAAATATTGCATGCACCCCAGGCTCTCCGTGGCAGAGACTTAGGCCCTTTGAGCCGGCAGGTAATACAGCACATAGTAGCGGCTTGCTAGTGATAGGAAGCAGGGCTACACTTGCCTTAAACTAGCCAGGTTACACCCAGCCCATACCCAGAATGTAACCGGGCTTGTTTAAGGCAAGCTTTAGAATAGTCGTGGTCTCGTCTGTATATATAACTCAAAAGATTGTCACATTCACAGAGCGTGGATTTATTGTGAATATATGTTGTATACTATATAAGCCATCAGTGCTAAATATTGTTTTTATAAATAATGTACAATATGCCACATTGTATCTTGTATTTTAGTGCACAGAATCTACTTAATTTACCTAGACATTTCAATGTTTCTTGTGCAAAACTACTGCAATTCTAGTACAATTTTTTCCCAATAGAGATCGAAGTAGGAAACCCGATTAAAAGCATTACAATATATTCTATGATTAATCTAGTGCATTTTTTTGTCCAAGAATTACACAGTTTTGACCCAAAGATAACTTGATGCATGTCCACAATAGGAATATAAAAGAACAATTCCATCCTTCTCTTTCTATATTTCAGCAAGAATGAGGTATTTTGGGACAATCTGATGACATTCTTAAGTTAGATGATATTGCTTGGATTCTTCCTTAGTTTTTATTGTCTTTGAAGAACAGAGAAAGTGCTCTTTTAACAATGAGCTCTATAAAGATCCTTTCATATTCAGACAGGTGAAGATTAACCAGTGAAGTGAATTATATACCATTGAATGTATGAATAAAAAAATAAACAGATTTTCTGACTGAACACATTTGGAAGAAGGAAATTATGCTCACAACTGTGATATATAGATTGTTGAGAATTGCTTAAGCCTTTTCACATTTGCATTTAAAAAGAAAATTAAAATAAGAGAATTTGATAAAATGGAAAGTTAATTTCAATACACAGTAGAAACAGAGAAGATTTCTGAAAGATATTTTTAACTTTGATTTATGTACTGCACATGGCAAACTGCCACAGATTAAATAGGACATCTGGATAAACACTAAAGAATCTGAAGTGTCCTGGTTTCTTTTCTTGGACTAAATAATACTTTTTGTTTTTCCAATATAAAAAAAAAAGTTAAATACAAAAAAATTAAAGTTGTCATAGCTTTAATAGCACAGTAATAAAAAAAAATGCAGGTTTTTTTTCCCCATGTAGTGTATGTAATTTTTCTATATAAAAAAAAGATACTCAGGTTGATAATGTCTGAAATCAGAGTATAGAGAGGTTGTTTTTTTAATTGTATTGACCAGTTAGCAGCATGTTCATTATAGATTCCAAAGCCTTAAGGAGGCAAGATATAACATTATAGAACATTTTCAATGTGTGCTATTTTCATGAATAAGAGAACTGTCCAGGGCCCAATGAGGAATGGGTACCTGACTATTGGAGAAGCAGGGGTGGCAACTACCCCACCTGAAAATATTGCTGCCTCACACAGCATCCCTCCCATTCATAATTCTGCTGTTAGGACAATATTTTGCCTACATAACTCCTTCCAGCTGAGCACCATTGCTGATTAAACCAAGCAGCCTTCCTATCCCTATATATTGTACTCATTCTCTGCAATAGGACTTCATAGCTGCTAAGGAGGAGAGACTGCAAAAAACGTCAGTCATGAAAAAGTGAGAAGCAGAAATGTGTGTAAGTGAGTGATTGTATTAGTCTGTGGGGCCTGTTCACTAAACAGTGATACAATAAGTGTATTGCTAATAAACTTTGTAGTGGTTTATCGCGCTAAAATACATGTGGGTCAAAACGGTACTCACTAAGAAAAAACAGCATTTTTTTAAAGTTTTGTAAAAAAATGCAAGATCGACTCGCTATAAGTCCTATCAATTGGAATTTGATTGTTGGAACTGCAGTCTGGATAAGCTGCATGGAGATGCTGCATCTCCATGCACAGTTCTCACAGGCATCCCATATGAGCCAACAACCCCTCCCTCCCCCCATAACACATACAGAACACTAATGGGCAACATTACTATTATCCAGATATGGATAATAGTGCATTTGCCTATTAAAAATAAAACATTACCCAGCCAGCATAAAGAACAGACATAGCCTGTCTGTATGTTCAGTTTGCCTTAACTAAAGACAGGGCATCAATCATTTTGTACCGGAGATTTAATCAATATACTGTACATGCCGTTTAGTTGTAGAAAACTGGAGACAGCTCTTCGTAGTGCTATTCACACCTGAATTAAACAGGATATGACAGACATATTTCAGATTTGTTTGTTTGAAATTCTGCGCCGGTCAACCAGATGGCACAGTGAATGTGTTAAGTTAGTTAGTCTATGTAGAGTGCTGTAAGTCTCATAGATAGATATTTGAAAGTAGAGCACTACATACACCAGAGAGCATATGAATTAAATTGCAAGAGAGTGCATACCAATAAAAATAAGACTTTAATGGATCATCTAAAAACAGCTACATAACGGGGCAAAATACGCTCTCCAAAGCATTTCGAGCGTAAACTCTTTTCAAGGTGACCTTATAAGTAGGGCTCTACTTTCCAATATCTATCTATCTGTTTTCTGTGGAAAACGGAAGCACACCCTATTTGGAGGACCGACATAGGATCGGAGAGGACAATACCAACCCAACGTGAGTTTATGATTCTTTTTATTTACATCACTAATACTCTCCACTTCGATATTCATATGTCTGGACACTAAGTTGTGAGGAGTCTTACTGCAGTGCTTGTGGAACCCTAGCCAGCTAGTCGAATTATAGTGGAGTAGTGGTGTTAATTACGTGTTAATGGTTGGTATACTATAAAGGAAAGTACTCAATGGTGTCACACCAAATGAGCTTATATGGATGAAAAATATATGCTTATATAAGATGTTGAGCCTGTATTTTAGAGCACCACACATTCTCTTCCTATATGATGTAAGTCACAAGCATGTGCAAGACTGATCCAGCAATATACTTAAATTTATTACAACTCCTCATTGTTGTATGGCCTTGACCATTCAAGACATTATCAAAATTTGGTTGTTTTAATATTTTGTTGCAAAACATAAATGTTCAATGTGTTCTACTTATAGTTATACTTTGTGGTCACTCACTCCTGACTTTTTCGTGAGCTGAGAAAGAGTGCAATGTCAATTGCTGTAGGGAAACCAGATTGTAGTATAATCTTTCTCATTTTTTCTGCAATTAATGATGCAGCAGATAAGAAAGCCACTCTGTCAGAAATATTTGCCAATCGCATTGCCAATTATGAATACTTCAGGGATTCAGTTGACTCTAGTAAATGGAAACATTCAGTGCGCTTTACTTGTCAATTAATGATTGCTTCATTCGCATCCTCCCCAATCCGGGTTAGAGGAGGTTTTTGTATATTGGAACCATCCTTTGTGAATATGTTTGGTCATGGCAGCTTCAGAAGGAGAAGGAGAAGAAACGGGACCAACAGATTGAATCATACTTCCCAATCTCGCAAAGGGACACCATCTGAAAATCATTGTGAACAGCAGCCCCAACCTGATTATCCCTTGAGAGGTCCATTTGGTAAACAGTTCCTACCTGACAGTATCTACAGCATCCAAAAGCAAATATGTATGCAGCGCACAGCAAAACAGAGAGACAGGTCTAGCAAAAATGACTACTTTGTTGAAAAAGCATAAAAAGAGGAGAGTGCAACACTTCTATGCGTTTCGTGCAGGTTGTGCACTTTATCAAGTCTTGATAAAGTGCACAAGTTTCTTTGCACGAAACGCGTAGGTAAAAAAGTTATACCAATGGGAGGCACACTGGATATTCACTCTAAACACACTTTACCCCAAAGGGTTAAATATAGACTGGGATCTTAAGTGCTTTCTGTAATTTTCCTGATTTATGACCTTTTTATATACTTCTTTTACAGACTTTGGGCCTCATGCACTAAGCGCCGAAAAAATGCTTTCGGCAAGTGTTCCTGATAGGCATGATTTTGGCGATTTGCCCTTGCAGTATTCAGTAAGGGCCGAATCCATGCCGATCCCTGCCGAATCACTGCGAAAGCAAAACGCAGAGAAGCTGGTGATAAAAGAGCCTGGCTCCCGATAGCCTGGCGATAGGCCGTTTGTGCCGATATGTGTTTGCAGCAGAGGGAGACCCACCGCTCTTTCTGGGCAAACATCGGCAAAATAAAAACATATCAAAACAACTTTACTTTTAGTGTACATGTGCAGGGGGTCTCCTGAGCTGAACCGCATTGGTTTCAGGTCCGGGGACCCCCTGCTTCCCGAGATACAGGCCCCTTTATGAGGTAAACCTCCATCCCAACTCTGATTGGCTCTAGTACCATGTGACAGGCTTTCAATGACGTCACACCCATTCTCCCCCAAGCCTCTGTCACATGGTATACTAAAGCCAATCAGAGTTGGGATGGAGTTCCCACGCTCTGATTGGCTACCGTACCATGTGAGGCAGGACATCTTTCTTTTCATGACGTCATCTTAAAGGCAATTGAAGCAAAGCCATTCTGATTGGCTGTGTTTTCATTGCCTTTAAATGACGTCATGATTTTTTTTTTCTCGGCCAAAACACATGGTTTTCACGTCCCAATCAGGGCCGTGGGAACCATGACAAAAATGTGACGTCATAGGCCTTTAAAAGCCTATGTCGTCTTTATTTTGAAGGCAGACGCCAAGGAGGAAGGACCTCCGGAGAAGAAAGAAGACCAGGGCGTGGCCGAAGACGACAAGAAGACCGCGGAAGAAGATACAAGAAAGAAGAATACAGATGAAGATGGATTACATATAGAGGACCCCTGGATTGTCGTGTTTTATTATTTTATGTTTTTTTATTTTATGGTTTATTATTTTATGGGTTCCTGTGCGTGGATTGGTTCGAGAGTAAGCTGTTCAACGGGAGTCGGTGAGTGGGTCAAGTAATGGTAAGTGAACTAAAGAAATGTATTTTATTTAACTTGTTCATTTTTTTAAAGGTTTTTTACATGTGTATTTTTTTATTTTTTTGCTATATCATTTCTTGCCACTGTATGTATGTATGTATGTATGTCTAGATCGATATATACATACAGGGTAAGAAATGATGTTGTTTTAAAAGCTTGTTTTGCTGTGTTTAAAATGATTTTGGCTATGCTGCAATGCATAAATGTGTGTGTCATGTATTTTAAAATTAGATAGATGTAATTTTTGCTATTGTATGGTGTACTTTAGGTCAGGGTGAGGCTTGCTTTTGTATATTGTATTATTTTTGGTACTTATATTTTGTCTGAGGATAACTTGTTCTGTTCAACGATTGAATTACTTAATTGTTTAATTGTTATGGATGGAATGTAAATTGTTTAGTGATTTAATTAATGAATGCTAATTGATTTATGGTTACTGGATTGGTTTAAATAGTATACTTGTTTGGTTGTATTGGTATTTTGTTTGGAATATGTGATTGTTAACATTCATTTGCAGAATGTACATGGTGCATAGATTGTATGCATAATGTATACAATGTAAATGCAATGTTTTGAGTGGCATTTGAGGCTTTTGATTGGCATTTGAGGATTTTGATTGGAAGATCAGATTGGATTATTAAAGGAAATTGATTTTATTGTAGTGTGTCTGTATGGATAAGTGGTATTTGTAGTACAGCATGTTTTTGATAACCCTTCTACATTTATTTTTATATTGGTTCATCATGTGTGTGTGTGTATATATATATATATATATATATATATATATATATATATATTTTTTTTTTGTGGGAGAAAAGGAGGACCCCGCATCTGCAAGATAAATAAATGCAACTAAATACCGACACTAAAGTTTCATCAATATACAGTGATAAGTCGGTGGTGCTATAAGGGCAGGTAAATAGGGTGAGAGAGAGAAAGGGCCCTAAACAAAAAGCACTCTAGTATGCATTGAAGTACAAATTCACATAATCTTTATTAGATATTTATCACAGAACAAGAGTTAAAAACAAAGCACAGAAAGTATAAAATAGGGCATGGATCCCCTGTACGTGGCAAAACTTGACAAATCCTCCAGCAGGTATATCCCATTGGGAACAAAACCAATATCAAAATTGACAACGATTGCACTCTAAAGTACCTGACATGGTTAGCACAGTAAAGTTGACAACAGGCCAAACTGCGGTGGCTATGGCTAAGTGGTCAAATCACATAGTAACAACACACTCTTATCCCCATAAGTCTCTAGGGTATGTCTAAAGTGACACAGTGTGCGAAAGAAGTTAGAGAGAGACACACAATATAAAGCCAAAGGGAGCACACCTAAGCCCACAGCAACAGGTTGTAATACATCACCTAATGTCAGGTACACTGCAAAATGATGGAGGGGACAAAGACCAACAGCTCAGAGCATGATAACGTGTCCCAAGGGGGGGACAGACCAGGGGATCCTGCCTACTAGACCTGCTCCTACGCATTTCGACCAAGAGCCTTCTACTGGGAGTGGTGATGTAGGCAGGGTAACATGCATGCTTAAAAAGGATATCTAATTGGGCCAATGAGTGTAATCACCTGGTGAAATCAATCAGTAACCTGATGTACAGAGAACAAACAGGTGTGTGCATGATAAGCTTACTGTGTGAGTCTATGGGTGTCACAGTTGAAGGACCAATGATAAGACTATATCATGAGAACGCCCTCTCCCTCAAAAGAGGGCAATGCTGGCAAATATACCTTTCTGGTGCGTCGTGCGCATGCGTATGATGTGATGAGGAGTCACCCATTGCGTGGCTGTCTCACTCACTGCTGTAGCAGATCTATATAATGATTTACAACCAATTTGACAGCTCCTTCTCTGGGAATTTAGACTGAGGGCAAATCGCGCCTCACGGATGCCAGTGCGCATGTCCGTGACATCATCAAGTGCCGTCCCATCAATAACCGAGGCGCCCCATGCCGGATCATTCCCAGGCAGGCAGGCATTTCCCAAAGTACACTCCACTGCGCACGCGCGCCTAATCACCAAGGGGCCCCGTGCAGTCAAGAGACCAAACCAGCGCCGCGTCACTCCCTGCGCATGCGCATTAAACATACATCGGTACTTAGAAGTTTGACACATATAGGAATAGAATTGCAGACAGTGTGCATATTGAAGAAGTGCTAATAGCACAGCTAGTACACTCTCCCAATCTGGGGGATCATTCAAGCAGACAGTGGAATGGTCAGCACCACTGTTGTAAGCACAATAGTAGGTAAAGCACAAACAAACAAATTAAAGCTAGGGCATATATACAAATGGACATCAGAGAGAGAAAAAGAAGGGTTATTTTGTGCAAAGGATATATATGTGATTCCTCTCGCAGCAGAGGAAGTCTCATCAATTACAGCACTGAATTTTCCTGAGCACATAAAAATGTGCAAAGGAAAGTGATCCATAAATATAGCTATAAATTACAGCATGAATAAGTATTCATGTAAAGGAGACGTGACTGATGTCACAAACATATCAATGAACATAAGTCCTTGTACATGAGTCAATCGTGACCTAGAATTATATGAAATCTAATTCCTTAGGAATCCATTGAGAATAATCTCAGCTTGGAATAAAATGCATAGTGTGTAACCGGATTGTTCCTTTGTTAGGTATTAAACATGATGTTGTCCTTAAAGTTGTTCATCTCTAAATAGAGCTATATGATGTTATATCTCTCCTGGCTCTACATGTAGACAGTAAGTCCATCCAGTGATGTCCAATCCCAGGATAGGGTATAGATATATTCCAGTCTTCTGGCGGACTCAGTGTATAAACCCAAGACCCTGAGTACAGGAAATGATAACATATAGTCCCCGAATAGAGTGTAGATAAGATCCAATCTTCTGGCGGCCTTGTAGCGTGCAACCCCAGGACCCTGTGAATAGACAGGGAGAGGAGGGAAGGGGAGAGAGAAGGAGGTGTATGAGATTCTCATCCTGTTGCATATAGGATCTGCATATGGACATCTAATAGGAAAATAAAATGTCAGGTGGACAAAGTAAGAGATGGGTAACTAGCCTATAAAACATAGAGAAGCCCAGGTAGTCGTTGAGACCCCGTGGAATCATCGAGTCCATTTGGACAATCCACCTGGACTCCCTACGCAAAAGTGCCCTCTCTAAGTCGCCACCTCTCAGCCCTAATCTTACCCTCTCTATTGCAAATGCCTGTAAGAGATTAAAGTCGGATGCATGTACCAGAAGAAAGTGCCGGGCTACCGAGGTGATTTTTTTAAAGGTTTGGAGGTCTCTTGGAGCATTTTTAATATTCCTCACGTGTTCGAGGACTCTAAACCTAAATTCACGTGTTGTCATCCCTATGTAGGGAAGCCCGCAGGGACAAGTAATGCAATAGATTACACCCTTTGATTTGCACCCGAGATTTTCTTTGATTTTAAAAGTGTTATTCTTAGAAAAATCAGTAAACACATCTGTCTGGCACATGTATCGACAGGCGGAGCAGTTTTTGCATTTGAAAAAGCCCTTTTTTCTAGCGGTCGAGAGGAAAGTTTCATTCATAGTAGGGACAAAATGGCTGGTCACAAGTTTGTCCCTAAGATTAGGGGACTTTCGGCTGGTCATGGTGATTTTATCACCCAGTACTTTGTTGAGATCTGGGTCTGTCATGAGAATGTTCCAATGACTTTGGAGTGTTTGGCATAATAGAGGCCACTGTTTGTTGTATGTTTCTATGAATCGGATTTTACGATCTGGGGCAGTTTTGGTTTTGGGGCATAAGAGAGTCTCTCTGGGGGTATCTAGTGCTTTTTGGTAACCCCTCTCAACACATCGGTTGCTGTACCCTCTCTGACTGAATCTTTCCCTCATCTCCCCTGCCCTTTCAGAAAAGCCTCTCTCTGTGGACACATTGCGTTTAAGACGCAAAAATTCGCTTTTGGGGATACCCTTGATTTGGTGTTCCGGGTGAAAACTAGATGCATGAAGTATGGCGTTTGTAGCGTTTTTTTAATGAAAAATGTCGGTATGAAGCATGCCATCAGGCCCTAATTTGATATAAAGATCTAAAAATTCCACCTGTGTGTTACTGCAGCTGAAAGTCAGTTTGATATTCATGTCGTTGTGATTGAGGACATCGACGAAGCCCTTAAACCCAGCGGCAGTTCCCTGCCAGAGGATCAGCACATCGTCGATGTATCTCAACCACAACAACACGTGTTGGGTAAAATTAACATTCTCCTCAAAAAACACAATCTCCTGTTCCCACCAACCCAGGAAGAGGTTGGCATAGGAGGGTGCGCATGTGGCACCCATTGCAGTTCCTCTTCTCTGCAGATAGTACCTATTCCTGAAGATAAAGTAGTTATGTGTGAGGATAAACCTCAATAGCTTCAGGATAAGGTCCATAAGTCCAGCGGAGACGTTCTGCATTGACAGATAGAATTGTGTGGCGCGCAGACCATCATCATGATCGATGCATGTATAAAGAGACTCCACATCACAGGTCGCGAGAAGTGTATTCTCATCGACCGTGATGTGGGCCAAGCGCGCCAGCACATCCATCGTGTCTCTGATATAAGATGGCAGCGTCTCCACTGAAAACTGCAGAAAAGAGTCTATAAATCTGCAGATGGGTTCGCACAACCCCCCTATGCCAGACACAATGGGCCTCCCCAAGGGGTGGGTGGGGTTCTTGTGCACTTTAGGTAGCAGGTAGAATGTAGGGACTCTTGGAAATTTTAAAGTTAGGGCCTGACAATTACGATCTGTAATAATCTCATCCAACACCGCTGACCTTAGTATAAAATCAATCTCTGCTTTATAGCAGATTGTGGGGTCTGAGGCAATTTCCGTATAGCATACACTGTTCTTAAGTTGTTTAAATGCTTCTCTTTCATACATTACCTCAGGCCAGATGACTATGTTGCCGCCTTTGTCACTGGGTTTGATGACTACATCCCACAGGGCCTTAAGTTCCTTTATCGCCATCGACTCTGTTCTTGTAAGATTGGCGTCATCCATCTTGGTTTTTATCTTTTTAAAATCCTCCATTACCATTTTCAAATACACTTCCACTGGTGGACAAGTCTGCCATGGTGGGCAGAAGGTCGACTGTGGCTTCAATTGTGATAGAATGTCCTTTTCTTCTATCTGCATGATGCCTTGGTCCTCTAATAGAGATTCAAGTTCTTGTAAGTGCATATTTTCCTGTGTACTCATTTGTATGTATTCTACATTCTCATCATTGGTACCACGATCTTTGGAGAAATATTTATACAGAAGAAGTTTTCTGCAGAATAAATTCAAGTCCTTAGTCCACTCGAAGTGATCCATGCATGAGGTTGGCGCAAAGGAGAGTCCTCGTCGCAGGACTTTGCTTTGGTCTTCTGTGAGGGTAATATTAGACAGGTTAATAATCGTCATTTCATTGTCTATATCCATGATTTTTCTACTCACTTGGCTTTCTGTGTGACAATTGTTCGTCCCCTTAACTTTCTTTGATCCCCTCCTTGTCCTCCTTCTGGTGTGGTAATCTTTGTTCCTGTGTCTAAAAAATGTAACTTATTGACTTGTTGTGATGTAGAAGGAATACTTTCAGCGTCTGAAAGTTCTAGATCAGACGCAGACACCCCAGACGAAATAGAGACCGAGTTGGTCTTTTTATGGGATTTTTTGTTCGCACTTTTGGTTTTAGTGGATCGTCTCCCGCTGTGCCACTTATATACAGTATTACTCTTGTAATCTTCTTGATCACGGTCAAATTTATTTTTCTTAAATGCAATAAGATCCACGTACAGGGGATCCATGCCCTATGTTATACTTTCTGTGCTTTGTTTTTAACTCTTGTTCTGTGATAAATATCTAATAAAGATTATGTGAATTTGTACTTCAAGGCATTCTAGAGTGCATTTTGTTTAGGGCCCTTTCTTTCTCTCTCTCCCCCATTATATATATTATATATATATATATATATAATATATATATAATATATATATATATATATATATATATATGCAAACAACAAGGAAAAGCAACCTTTAAATAGCACACGGACATAAATGAGGTGTAACAATTTGGTTGACTTTGGTGTTGTTAATGGCTGGATCTATTGGCACTTCTATATACTGACTACAGATATTTTTCTCTGCATTACTTTGTAATAATGTCTCTTCTGTGGTTACCTGCACCCCTGCCATGGCATACCATGGATTTAGATTGGATGTCACTGACATCGGCCACTAATGCAGACTGCATATACAATTTTGAACAAAAAAAAACAAAAAAACTTTAAGATCAACTTGAAATATTTCCACTTGGTTATTATCTATGCATAATGATTTTGCCGGTCTTCCAGAATCTCTTAAAATTATGTTTAGTGAGCTTAAATAGATGTGGCGGTATGGGTGCCAATGCATAATGCATGCACATACTACCCTTATATTCTGATTTTACAGCCTCATTCAGACATCCTACTATTATATATATGACTTGCAGTCCCTTGATTTAAATGTCAGGTCTAATTTGTGGTCTTTTTTATGTTTCTTACTCTACCTACTCTAGAATCATTTGTATATCAGTTGCTATGACAATCTGACGTCACGACGTACTAACGCACTGACGTCACTCGAAATAGCCTCCGCATAGCTACTACTGACTATAGGACATAGAATTAGCTGTTTTACTTTCAAAAAAACTTTGTGCACACAGCGGCTGTCTCAAGTTTTGATATTTAATTCCCTTGTGGATCGCGCTTGATATCGCGCACATGCGCATGAACGTCACGTGCTTCACGCAGCTGATTAGCATACATTAATTCAAAGACGAGACATGTTATATATTGGCCTATCAACGCTTGTATCTTAACAGCACCTCAATGACACTGGCCTTTCTGACAGATACTTCCCTATCCTTCATGTGATGATGCTTGATGCATCATCAACCCACTTACATAAGGGTTACCTTAGAGATCTCACATGATCGTGCATTCCAATGAATGTGCAATCACAGTAATACAGGCTCTAGGATTTTGTAACACTTGGTAAACACTCTCTGCTCATACAGCTGCTTGCAATCTATTCAATTTTGGCGCGATTTTTGCAATTATGACTTCCCCTAAAATGCTAGCTCTTTGCCTCCCTCACCACTCCCAGAAGAAGACAGTTTTCTCGTCGAACCGCGAAAGGAGTGGGAGTCTTGCTGAGGGGGCCCCTACCTTCCTATCTACAACATGGAGTATTGACTTTATTATTTGTGACAATCACCTGCTGAGTGGTAACGTATCTTTGCACCTGTTACCTTTTATTCCTGTGTACCCTTATCATGTAATTACTCGCAACAATTATATGGCAAATACCTTTCATGTGGCCACAAGGTCTCAGTATAGTAAATTGTCTCACGCAGGTGTGCTTAGAATATAGCCACCTACACCCTGTATGTGTCTTGATTTTTTATCTTTACTTGACTCTTGCCTCCATGCCTCATATGCTTAGGTAGTGCTGAGCCCCCCTCTCCTTTTAATTTTCATCCCCTGTTTTAAATCACTTGAATAAAAACCATTTTTGTTACACCTTCATTTATGTCCGTGTGCTATTTAAAGGTTGCTTTTCCTTTGTTGTTTGCATATTTCTATTTACCTTTAGCACCACTGTTCAGTCTTACAAAAATTGACTTATCAACAGTGTTTAGGACAAATTTCAAGTAAAGTGTTTAGGACAAAGTTCATGTAAAGTGTTGAGCGATATCTTTGTGTGTTCCAACACATATACATATATATATATATATATATATATATATATATATATATAGTATACACAAAGAAGCGAATACCGCGTCACTACCAATAAATAAGGCAAGGTCTAAACCTACCTAAATCAGAAAGATATATCTGAAATAGTTATAACAGAGATGTTAGCTGTAGGTGGTGCTAGAGGAAAGAGATAGATATGGAAACACAAAAAAGAAAACCTCTAAAGTAGCACTCAGACAAATGTTTGCAAAGGATAAAAGGGGTACTTTAATTAAATTTGAAAAAAATAACAGACATACAAACAACTAACTGGAGAGCCTGCCTGACTAATGAGTAATAAGAGAACCAATGGACAAAGAAAAACAAAAAAACATAGAATGCAACATATAATAATAGACCCCAAAAAAAATGAAAATATGATGCCCTTAAGAAAATGGCCTACTGTGGGAACAAAAGTTCCCACAATAAAGCAATATAGACCGGCCGGTCACCACATGTATAAGAAACTATAGAACATCACAGGTCTACACATATAAGCATAAAGAGAATTACACAGAGAATAACATGAGTGTTATGCTGATAGCAGTAAAAAATGTCACTAGCAAAATGTAAACCTATTGCAACTCAGGTGATGCTAGGGCAAAGGAGACATAAGGTATGTATATTTAGTGACCCAAATACATATATTAAAGCAGATGGGAAACAAAAACAGGGAGGGGTATATATACCCAAGATACTCAGCTCCTTGATGTAAAGATACTGCATACAAAGATCAGCACAGCACAGTCCACTGGAAAAAGTCCAAAGATATAGGACTTAATTGGTTGTCCAAAATAGGGCAAAGGCAGGCAGGATCAACAGCAGCAAAAATTAAAATTAGCCCACTAACGCGTTTCGGCAACTAAGCCTTCCTCACGAACAGTTAGTTGTTTGTATGTCTGTTATTTTTTTTCAAATTTAATTAAAGTACCCCTTTTATCCTTTGCAAACATTTGTCTGAGTGCTACTTTAGAGGTTTTCTTTTTTGTGTTTCCATATATATATATATATATATATACACAGTATGTGTATATATATAGTTGCATGATGAAGCCACTGTACAAATGAATGGTGAAGGGTGGGTATCGGGCCAGTGTGGCTTAACCCCTTAATTACCTTTGCGGTTATTATCCGATAAGGTGTTTAAGGGGTTAATTGATATCTGAATGTAATTGCAATGTATTGGCTATGTGTTGGATATGTATTTTGTGGGCAACGAAAGACAAGGATGTTGCTGGCGACGGGGGCTTCTTATTGATGAGGTCAGTAGTACTTTATTTATTTTAATATGCTAGTTAATGTGTTTAATAATGGACAAATAATCTATTATCCCTATCTGGATAATAGTTATTTTGCACATTATTGTACTGTAGGTGTTGTGGGGGGGATATATGTATTGAATGTATAGGTCAGGTTTATTTATTTTACATTCAGGGTTTGTTCCTTGGTTCTGCGTGAGACCTCTGGAGACCTCCTGAAGTATCCTCGGGTATCTCACGGGTATTAGGCTGCGTGGTCCATGAGTGACACCTGTGGGGAAGAACCGGTGGCCCCACATCTGTGGGGGCACCGTGGAACCGTAGTGCCCACCCGTGGGTCGCCAGACCCCCGAGAGAACCATTCTAGGACCCGCAGACACCTATGGGTCTGACCCGGGGCTCCCAGACATCCGCGGGCCTACCATGGGGACCCAATTGTGGCCCATGGTAAAACACGGAGACCACCTGGGGGTCATGGCACTTGGAGGGACCCACCAACAGGCCTCCAGAACCTGTTTGAAACATGTTACTTGTACCCTGTAGGTCCGCCAGCCCACTTGGGACTCGCGTGGGGCTGTGTTATGAACCCTGTTTGTAAAAGGATAAATCTTATATTTATGGGGGGGCACAGGGGGTGGGTAATGTATTTATTAAATATAATGATGTTTATTGTGTGTCACTGTATTGTTTTTATTGTGGGTACTGGGGGTGGGGGGGGTTCCCCAACGGTATGTGGGTAGGCCTCCCTTGTGGGTAGTAGGTGAGGGTGGTTAGGCCTCACGGGGTTGGGGGTTAGTGGGGGAGGGTATGTATGCCTCCCGAGTGGTGGGTGAGGGTGGGTTAACCCGTTAATGACTGTAGCGGTTAATAACCGCTATGGTGATTAAGGGGTTAGGGGACATTACATTGGATGTTTTTATTATTGTTTCTGTTTTGCAGCGGCGGAGGAGGCATGGACGGTGATGAAGATGGGGATGGATTTCATCGTGGCAGCCGGACATGGGTGAGTGCAATATGTATTTAATGTATTGATTGTTCTTTATGTATTTAAAATGGGCACATTCACTATTATCCATTTGTGGATAATAGTAATTGTGCCCATTACTATACTGTATGTGTTAGGGGGGGGGGTTATTTATTTATAAGTATGTATGTGTTTTGACATTAATTGGGGGGGGGGCACAGAATTGGTACTGCAGGCCTGCGGGTAACACCCAAGGGCCCCCGCCGGCCTATAGTATCATTGATGTGCATATATGTGTATGTTAGGGGGGTATAGGGGTTGTTGGGGTAATATTTATTTATATATATTTATTTATTTATATATTTATATATTTATTTAGTGTGGGGCTGTTGTGTGTGTTTTTTTTTATTGTGGGTAGCGGGGGTGGGTAAAGGGGGTATTAGCCCCAACGGTGGTTTGTTTAAGGCTTGCGGGTGGGTAGCAGGAGGGCTTAACCCCTTCATGACCGTGAGCAGGTTAACTGCACCCGCAACCCCCCCGCAAGCCCTAAACAAGCAACAAGGGCCAAATACCCTTTCACCCACCCCCGCTACCCACAATAAACCTGGCACGGCGGGTTAACCCCTTCATTGCCTTAGCGGTTAGCCGCTAAGGTAATGAAATGGACTTTACATGCATTTTTCCTGTCTCGGATGCATGCCGGGGGGCTCCGGTGCTGGTTTAATGGTATCAGCTCCGGAGACCCCCGGCATCAATCACAGACAGGAAAAAGGCCTGATATTATCTAAGTGTCGCCCTTGCCGATGCTTCTCCCCACCAAGCCGCCAACTTTGAGTTGGCGGGACGATTTGCCGGAAAAATGGCTTTTCGAGAGTGCCGATCTGCACCGATAAGCACTGAAAACATGATCGGGGCTACTAGAATACAGCCAATTTAAAAAAGTGGCGAAAGGTGCCGAAAAGTGGCTTATTGGCAGCCGGCTGCTGATAATTTTTTATCGGGAAGAAAAAATGCAGATTTTGGCCACTTATTGGCTCTTACTGAATTGCCACGGCTTTTTTTGGCGATAAAACACTTTTCGGCGCTTTGTGCATAGAGCTCCTTGAATGTCTAAGCTTCATGTTCTCTTTAAATTTAACCTTAGCCTTTTTCCACAACATTTAATACTTATCTACTCCATATCATAGAGGAGAATATATATATATATAGATATATAGATATATATATATATATATATGGAGAATAATTTATCTGTTTACAAACTGACAGAGATTATCACATTATTATTACTAACAATGATGTTTGCATTATATATTATAACTTTGAGTTAAAAACAAGGCTAATTGGTAATTTATGTGATGAACTGTATTGCTGTTTTTATTTTTAATTCAATTAATTTGCAACCATTACTATTGTTGAATAAAATTCTTCATTAATAGATAATGTTAGTCATATGAAAAGAGTGGTCTGAAGATGAAGGGTTTCATATACAAACAGCTCACAGATCATGCCAGCTTTCAGATACGATGTATATAACATTGTTTCAATGACTTAATTATGTCTCTTTCATATGTTACACATTAGATCGATGATTCTCAATGGGTAATTTGTGTCTCTATATATATTTACCATCATAGGAACACATAATATTGTATATATCTGTGGTTCTAGATATTATATACCAATTTATTAAGTATATATCACAATATAGAATGTTATTTATCATGGCTATCTATTCCCTTTATTTTGACACTTTATTCCCACTGTGATTTATCTTATTCCCATGTGTAGGATAGAATTAATTAGAGAGTTAATAATCTCCTTAATTCTATTGGTTGCTATATAGATTTGTTTAAATTTAATTCACAAGAGACAGCTGGATTTTAGCGGGTCTCCCAGTCTTTTAATATGAGTATAGTCGTGCCCCCCTACTCCTTGACGAAGCCCTCATAGTGGCGTGAAACGATAGAGGGAGGATGTGGTTTACCGGTCCCAGTGTGTGCAGAAATAAAGCCTTTTTCTTCAACTTGGGTTCATGTGCGCTGATTACCATCATACCGCAGTGGCTACGGATATGCTTTCTTTTCTATCTGCATACTGTATAAACTTTTAATGACATCCACAAACCCCCAACACCTATCGCCAGCCAAACTCCCTCCCAGGTACCTGAGAGAACAGAATGTAAGGTTTGTAACACAGCATAATTCGCATGCACGCATGCGGAATATTAATTACCATCCCGCAAGAGAACCCTATCACCAAGACAGGATTAGCCTCCAAAAAAATATATCAATTCAATTTCGAAGTGAAACAAATTAGGAGAGCATTTTACACAGGTTTTATTTCTCACAACAGTACTTTAGAACTGAATAACATAATACCACACGTTTGTGCATACAGTATACTTTACATATATGTACATACTGCATGTTACGAGGGCTAGGTTAGGTGACACTCACTGAACTGCATGTTACATGCGGACAATGGCTAGGATGAATGAGTACTGCATGTTGCATGCTGACAAGGGCTAGGTTGAGTGACACTCCACGTACTGCATGGTACATGCTGACAAGGGCTATGCTGAATGTGTACTGCATGTTACATGCTTAAGGGTTAGGTTGACTGACACTCACTTCACTGCAAGTTACATGAGGACAAGGGCTCAGCTATATGTGTAATGAATGTTACATGCTGACAAGGGCTAGGCAGTATGTGTAATGAATGTTAAATGTTTACAAGGGCAAGGTTGAGTGACAATCACTGTACTGCATGTTACATTTGCAGCCCATATCCAAGTAGCCCATTATAAGTGGCATGACTATTGAACAACTGAAGTTTAAAAGGAAGTTCAAAAGAAGTGAGAAAGAAGTGGACACCCCATCTGGCCCTGATTCCTGCATTTGAACTACGCTGGAAAGGAGGATATCATCAATACCAGACTGCATCATTACTGCTGTGATGCTGCCTTTACCATTTATATTTGCTGTGACTTCACTTCTTCTCAAATTATGCACTTCTTTTTACCAGCCTCAGTATGTCTCAAACTCTATTCATATATCTCCATCTCTCCTTTCTTCCCCACTTCTCAGTTCACATGAACTCCTTTCTTACCTGCGTCCTCTGACACCACACAGCTATATCCCCTGCACTAAAAAACACCCCTACAAATCCTCCTCACACATCCTCTTTCTATCCATGCTTCTCCTCCTTGCTTCTGGGGATATCTCTCCCAATCCTGGTCCCTGTCTTATTTCAACTTGCTCTCGTCCTCGCCTCCCACATGCAACTTCTACTCCTTCTGGTGTCAACCCCTCCAACCTCATACCCATCCCCTGCCACCCTCCCTCCTCTCTCCCTTTCTCCTGTGCCCTTTGGAATGCTCACTCCCTTTCTAACAAGTTCCTCTCTGTGCATGACTTCTTTCTCTCTCACTCTCTGCTCCTATTTGCTATAACTGAGACCTGGCTCACTCAGTCTGACTCTGCTCTGGAAGCTGCCCTCTCCTATGGTGGAATTTCCTTCTCCCACACTCCGCGCCCTGATGGCAGGGGTGGAGGCGTGGGGCTCCTGCTCTCCTCTCTCTGCCGTTACCGAACCCTTCCTATCCCCCCTCTCTTGCTTTTCCCTCCTTTGAGGCTCACACTGTCCAGATCTTCTCTCCTCTCCCTGTTCATGTGGCAGTCATCTATCGCCCACCTACCTCTACTCATCCCCCTTCTGCCTTTCTCTCTCACTTTGAATCCTGGCTCTCTTTCTTTCTCTCCTCAGACTCCCCTGTTCTTCTCCTTGGGGACTTCAATTGCCACATTGATGACCCCTCTCTCTCTTGGGCTTCCCGCTTTCTTTCTCTTACCTCTTCTTTTGGCCTTCAACAGTGGACTGCAGCCAGCACCCACAAGGATGGCCACTACTTAGACCTGGTTTTCACTAAAAACTTCTCTCTCTCTGATTTCTCCATTTCCCCTTTTCCTCTCTCTGACCATCATCTCATCTCATTCTCTTTATCTCGCTTCTCCCCTTCGCCACCTCCATCTACACCCCGGTTCTGCAGAAACCTGCGCTCTATTCACTTACCTGACTTTGAGTCCACTTTACACTCCTCCCTCTCCTCTCTCAGCTCTGCTACAGACCCTGACAACCTGGTCAGAAAGTACAACTCTGTCTTGTCCTCGTCTCTTGATCTACATGCCCCGCTTTCTCTCTGCCGCCCTCGCCCTTCTAACCCTAGACCCTGGCTAAATTCCCACACTCGCATGCTGCGTTCCTCCATTCGTTCCTCTGAACGCCTCTGGAGGAAGTTTCACACTCTCGCAGACTTCCTTCACTACAAATTTATGCTATCCTGTTTCAACTCTGCCCTCTCGCAAGCTAAACAAGCCTACTTTTCTGCACCAATCAACATGCACAAGTCTAACCCACGCCGACTGTTCTCTGTCTTTGATACTCTACTCAAACCACCCTCAGCTGCCTCTCCTTCCTCCATCTCCGCTCAGGACTTTGCTGACTATTTTAAGGAAAAGTTGGAATCCATACGGCAGAACATCCCCTCTGTTTCTTCCCCCCATCCTACACCTCTTCCTAACTCTCCTCCTGCCTTCCTTGAGTCTTTTTCCACTGTCTCAGAGGAGGATGTGTCACTGTTGATCTCCTCTTCTCCCTCTACCACTTGCCATCTTGACCCCATTCCCTCCAATCTCCTAAAACCTCTAGCTCCTACTATAATCCCTACGCTTACACACATTTTTAACTCCTCCCTCTGCTCTGGAACCTTTCCATCCTCCTTCAAACATGCAACAGTCATACCATTACTCAAAAACAGCAAGCTTGACCCTACCTGTCTTTCTAACTATCGACCTGTCTCCCTCCTGCCTTTTGCCTCTAAACTACTTGAACGTCTTGTATTCTCTCGCTTGCTCCATTTTCTCAACACCTATTCTCTCCTAGACCCTCTACAATCTGGCTTCCGCACTGCTCACTCCACCGAAACAGCCCTCACCAAAATAACTGACGACCTCCATGCTGCCAAAGACAGAGGTCATTACACTCTGCTCATATTACTCGACCTCTCTGCAGCATTTGACACCGTGGACCACCCTCTTCTCCTCCACATTCTCCATACTCTAGGCATTCGGAACAAACCTCTATCCTGGATCTCATCCTACCTCTCCCATCGTACTTTTAGTGTCTCTTCTGCTAACACCTCCTCCTCCTCTATTGATCTCTCTGTGGGGGTACCCCAGGGCTCTGTCCTGGGACCTCCTCTCTTTTCTCTGTACACACTCTCTCTAGGTGACCTAATAACATCTTTTGGGTTTAATTATCACCTCTATGCCGACGACACACAAATATACTTTTCAACACCACCCGACCTTACACTCTGTCATAAACCAAAGTTTTCCTGAATGTCTCTCTGCTTTCAATCCTGGATGGCCCTCCGACGCCTTAAACTCAACATGGCTACAACAGAGCTCCCTCAATACCTTCCTCCCAACCTGGCCCTACTACCTCCTTCCACATGACTGTTGGAACCTACTATCATTTCACCCAGTAGCCCAAGCAACGCTGCTTAGGGGTCACACACTCGACTCCGTGGACCTCAGGAGCAGAAGTGACAAAGGCAGGGGAATGAGGAGGCATGAGGGGATAGTGCTGCTGGGGGTAAACGCTTCCCGATAGGTTCGATAATCTTCCGAAGAAGCTCGGTGGGGAACCATGAGAAGTAGTGGGAATAATGGGAGTTCACAAATGAGCATTGGGCCAGGACTTATAAGCATCAGCAAAGGAAGCAGACCAGCATCTCTTGTTCCCCTTCTGCCTCGGTTTACCCTCCCCATTCAAAACATTTCTAAACTTGTTGCTTTTTCCTCCCCGCAATATAACAAAGATATGCCCTTCCTCTGTTGCTCCGACTGCTAAAACTCTGAATCAGGCCCTCATTCTTTCCCGTCTTGATTACTGTAACCTCCTGCTGTCCAGCCTCCTGCCTCTCACCTGTCTCCCCTCCAATCTATCCTAAATGCTGCTGCCAGAATCACTCTACTCTTTCCTAGATCTGTCTCAGCATCTCCCCTCATGAAATCCCTCTCCTCTGGCTTCCGATCCATTCCCGCCTCTCACACTCCATTCTTTTCCCCACTTTTAATGAAAGCTTTACACTCTTATGCCCCTCCATACATCTCAGCCCTAATTTCTCGTAATGCACCATCAGACTCTTGCGTTCTTCTCAAGGATGTCTTCTTTCTACCCCCTTTGTATCTAAAGCCCTCTCTCCGCCATAAACCTTTCTTCACTGACTGCTGCCCCCCCACCTCTGGAATGCCCTTCCCCTCAGTACCCGACTAGCACCCTCTCTATCCACCTTTAAACCCACCTTAAGACAGACTTGCTAAAGAGGCTTATGAATAGCACTGTGGATATTCTGAACACATGATACATAAAGCTTGGCCCCCTGCAGACGCACTTACCGAACTCCTCCCTACCTGTTTCTGTGTTCTCCCTCCTACTTACCAATTAGACTGTAAGCTCCTCGGGGCAGGGACTCCTCTTCCTTAATGTTACTTTTTATGTCTGAAGCACTTATCCCATGATCTGTTATTTATATTATCTGTTATTTATTTGATTACCACATGTATTACTACTGTGAAGCGCTATGTACATTAATGGCGTCTATAATAAAACACATACAATACAATATACATATATATATATATATATATATATATATATATATATCTATATACATATTATATATATTATATATTATAAACAATAAATAAAGGGGTGGGTGTTAATATACAATAAATACTTGCGTACCCTCCACAACCTACAAACCATTATATCATACTACTTATGTCACAGTATTAATTATACTAATGGCTTAAAATCAAATATAATTAAATGTGAGGGACATAAATGTTTGCAGATAATATGTTTAGATGAACCTGAACCATTTTAAATGAATATAGAAACGTGTAAAAATGACACATTAATCACACTAAATGACCCCAGGTCGAAATCTAAATTCAGACCCAGGGAAGACAGAGTTTTCAATTGGTAATCTAATATCTCCCTCTTTCGATATATATGTGTCACTTTCTGTTACCACCCCTCCAATTTGGTGAGGGGCATTTTATACTCAGACACTTCAAACCCGTGATCTTGATTATGTACTAATTTGAATTGATTGGACACACTATGCGTTGTAACACCTCGCTTGATTTTATAGATGTGCTCCCTAATCTGTGTTTTTTATCTGCCTACTTGTCCTCCTTATGTATTGAGGTCCACAGGGGCACTCTAACATATAAATACGAAACTACTACTACAGTTAATAAATTATAGTTTTCATACTCACAACCAGTTACATTGGACATACATTTGTTTTTATTTTTGCTATATTTACAGCCATTACAGCTGAGCATGTACAGTATGATAACCATTCAGGCCTTTAAGCCAGCTGGATTTGGTGTCAGTTTTTCTCAACAGCTCGTGCTAGGACCTGCTTCAAATTAGGTGCTTTCTTGAGGTCATCATTCCAAGAAGAGATTTTGTCCTCACTCATTCCCCATCCTTTAGGCACCCTTTGCCTTAGCACCACACAAGTTCTCTATCCCTACATCTTTCTGGTTGTGAGATAGCCAGAGGAACCTTTGTGGGCAGCTCCAGACTCTTTTTGGACTCTTTATCACAGGTTTTTCATTACATAAATTTGTTGTCACGCGAGCGCTATTGTACACTTATTTTTATCACTTGCTTGTGTTTTCTTGGGTGTTAGCAGCTGTGTTATCACGTGTTTATTGCACACATTTACATTTGTATTTTAATATGAGTACCTTATTTCCACCAACGTAGTAGTAGAGGTTTATATATAGATTCTATTTTTTCCACACAAAGCACTAATGATATACCTGTATGCAAGAAGATGAAAGGCAGAAGGTCTAGAAGCTACATTGAGAGATTAGAAAAATGGCTAATAAGCGAATCCCCACAATTATGCTGCAGTAGCTCTAGAAAAATATTTGGAACAAAAAATGATTCCAAGGGCCTTAGGATTTTTAAATCACCCACAACTGATTTTGAAAGCGCTCAATTTGTTATTGAATGGAATAACTGTTTGACAACTGTTCATTCGAATTGATGAGATTTCTAATCACAAATAGAGACAAATACTTTGTAGATTAGATAATGAAATAACAGAAATCAAGAATAACTTGAAACTATTAATAGTCAGGAGAAAAAAATCTTTGAAGATCGGATAGAAAAAAAGACGAAACAAATAGAATCAAAATTAAGGAAATAAAAAGAACAAACACCATAGAGATAAAATTGATTATGCCAAGGAAAATATAGAAGTTGGAAAAAACAACCTAATCCAGTAAAAAACCCAGAATTTCCATAAAGGTATAGAAGATATGACAAAAAATGGGTACCTGGCTAAAGATAAATTGATAGAACTTATATAGAACACATCTAGCCATCGAACTAATGGTAATAAAAAAGAAAAAACTGACATATAAGGAGAATAACTTCTAATAAGAGGATCAAGATATCCAACCTAAATATCATTTGAATTCTCCATTCCATCAATTAAGAGAATTCAGGAAAAATATATACAAGAAAAGAAATCCAGTCCGACAAAGCAAATAATGGTGATAATAAAAGGGGGAACACAAAATTCCAATCAAGAGAAGAAACCAACGTTTTCTTTTTTAGATTGAAGAGAGAAAGGGACCAGGAGCTCCAGAGAGGAAAGACAACAAAAGACTGGAGTCACCAATTCCAGAAACGAAATAGAAAAAGAGGCAAAAGAGGAGGGACAGAAAAGGCCAGCCAGAACAATTAGCGAATAAAGGAGGCCAGAAGTTTAAACAACAACAGAATATATTCAATATCAGCAAATATAAGTTAACAGATAATGAAAGGATATACAGTAATTTTGGGATATACAGTATATAGATGTGCAAAATTGTATTAGAAAATTAGCCTTAAAAAGTTTTTTGCAAAAAACAAGACATCAAATGACATCACAGTGAAGGGAAGAAAGACAATTACAAAATTCAACCCAGGTTCAACTTTTTATCCCAATTGTCTAGAGCGAATCTAGTAGAATCATTTGCTGAAATGGTTACAGGCAATTTGGAGAGGCACATTCTAGAGGAGGGAATTAGGAGAGAGAATTTAGTAAAGATGAGAAGCAGGCAATAACTAAATTGGAAAGCTGATCAGATTGTAATAAGTCAGCAACAAGGGGGGGGGGGCATCATCATTATGGATGCCCCCTACTATGTTGAGAGTCAAAACGCATACTTGGTGACAAAGATACATATCTTTTATTAGATGGGAATCCCACATCACAATACCAAGAACTTTACAATCAATACTTGAGAGGGCTGTAGAAGGGGTGTCATAAATGAGAAGAACATGACTTTTTGTTTAATTAACATCCAGGATCCCTATCTCCTATATGATACCAAAAATACATAAGATCTATTAGAGACCGCCGGGTCGCCAATAATATCAGGTATAGGATCACTCACATCGTCCCTATCACGTTCATTGATCACCACTTGCAACAATATGTAATTAAACCTACGTCATCCTAAGGCAACAACACATGCCCTACGGTTCTGAGAAACATTCGATTGGCCCAGATTTCATTATAGTAACACAGATGTTACATCACTTTACACTGTAATATCACATGAGAAAGGTTGTAATGCAATAGCCTCAACTTTTGACGGGATAAATTAATTCCTGTCGAACTGGCCAAATTCCTATGGAATCAATTGATTTTATTCTAAGACATAATTATTTTCCATTTATGGAACAGTTCTATTTACAGATATGTGCACCGCCATGGTACCAGAGTTTCCCCCAGCTACGCGAACCTATATATGGGTAAGTGGAAGATGATTGTCATCTGGTCCAACATGGAGCTGGGGGTGATCTGGTCCTATGGCGGCATTACATAATGACGTAATCTTCATATGGGAGGCACCCCATGTGAACTAGAGCTGCTAAATTACATCTAAAATAGGAATGATAGAAATTATTAAAATTACATTCAAAGAAAGTAAGATTGCATTGAGTTTGAACCTTCATTTGTATATTGAAAATAACATTCTCCAGACCAAAACTTACTATAAACCAGTACAAGCTAATAATTATCTCCTGGCCAGCAGTCATCATAATCCTATCTGGATTAAGAATAATCCCTAAAGACAGCTGGTCAGGATCAAACAAAATTGTTCAGATCCTTTGGTTTTTGAGGCACAGGCACAAAATCTAAAACAAAGGTTCATTGATCGAGACTATAATAGACATCGTGCTTGAGGGCTGTTGATACAGTAAGAGCTATGATGGATCTGATTTATTGGAATATAACAAAGGAGAAGAATGATAAAGATCAGACAGTTGCATTTATTAAACAGTATAATTCTTTAGCAACCACAAACAATCAAAACATTTGGGAAATATTGGGGTCTTTTGAGGCAGGATGAGATCCTAAAAGAATCAGCTGAAAGAAAACCAGAAATATATTTTAGGAGAGCAAACAACCTAAAAATGAAATTATCACCCAGTTGTCCCTTTAGTGGAAGTCATCCAAAAAGAGAGGTAATTAAAGGTTTCTTTCCTTGTGCTAAATGCACAGCAGTCTGTCAGTATAGTATTAAACGAATAAATTCTATTTTTTTTGACAAAGAAAGAAATCCAATTAGAACACTAATTAATTGTCATAGCCATTTGTAATTTATCTTGGGAATGCCCGTGTGGCCTACATACGTGGGCCGCACGGGCACAACTTAAAAGAAGATTAGGGAACACATCTATAACATCAAAAGGGGATTTGTCCACCAATGTGTCACTCCACTTCAAACTAAAACATACTCAGAGCCCATTAGGATTGAAATGTCATGCCATCGAGTTGTCTTATTTCTGTAAACGGGAGGAGACAAAAATTAAATATATCTCACCAAAGAGAATCCTTTTGGATTTTTGAGTTGAAACACTTAGTCGCAAGGGTTTAAATGTGGAATTTGACCTTCTCTAGCTCACCACCTTTTCTAAATAAATAAATAACTGTCAAATAATTGTTGAATAATATGTAATATGGACAATGGAATTGTCTGCGACAAGTATTGCACTCTTTAGATTGCCATAGTCCATCAAGAGTTATTTGTAGAGCCTGCTTTCTCAAAAGTAATTTTTTCATATATAATATAATATTTTTCATATATAATATTTTCATAATAATCACTTAACATTTATCATTTATATTTTGATAAATGAATTGTCTAATTTAGCAATATTGCAAAAAAAATTAACACAATAATGCACATTAGAATTCTTATATAAGTATTTTCATGATGCCAATACTTAGTTTATAATTGGTATACCCATCTAATTAATTCCCATCCTCTATAATGCCTTTCCAACATCTATGAATTTAAATCTATGTTGCTTAATTCCAAAAATCTATATTGTTAAATTTCAAATGGAATATGTTTTATAGTAATTGAATCCCATTGCCAAGTAATATGTTTGCTGTATAATGAGATGTATAAGCAAATGAATATTGTTTGGTGCACTTATGGTCGGTCGCCGTATTTAAATTTTAAATCTATAAAAAAGATTAATTATCATTCTAATTCTAATATTCTAATACGACCTAACTTTAAGTGATGAACATTCATAGTGCGGATTTATGAATGTTCAGTGACTGCATTCGTAGTAATTGTATAATGATATTAGTCATTATATTCACTACGTGTATAAAGGTTCTATCCATTTAGAATATAATAAGTAGGTTACGGTCATTTCCAATTGGATTCCATGATGGTATTGAAAGAATTGGGGGTATAAATAGGAGCACACATCCATGTAGCATCTATACCTGATGAAGAAACCCACTAATAGGAGTTTCGAAACGCGTTGGAGGTTTTTTGGACTAGCAGGGACACCGTAGCAGATGACCGGCAGTGACGTCAGCGGAGAGAGCCGATCGTTGAGTACTCTGGTAGCGTTTGACTCTAAGCACGGAAGACAGATCCCCTCGAGCATGACTTGGTTTCATTCCACTGCGAGCAGTGCCACAGGCTATAAAAGATACCATAAACCATTGCACATGTCCTAGCCACCTCTGGTGAGTAGGATTCCAATTTTTCTAAACGGCGGAGCAAGTTTTATTCATCAAGTGCAACAGCACTTAGTCGTTTTTAAATCTTATATGCTGTCTTATGTTTTGCATTGTGTCTTATTAAATGCTCTGTTTATATATCATCCTTGGGTAATGCACTTGCAGTGTTCTATGTTTTGTCTCCCGTTTCGTGAGGTCATCATTCCTAAGAAGAGATTTTGTCCTCACTCCATTCCCATCCTATAGGGCATCTTGCCTTAGCACGCCACAGAAGTTCTCTATCCCTACACTTTTCTGGTTGTGAGCATGGCCAGAGGAACCTTTTGGGCACTCAGGACTCTTTTTGGACTCTTTATACCAGGTTTTTCATTATATAATTTTGTTGTCACGCGAGCGCTATGTACACTTATTTTTATCACTTGCTTTAGTTTTACGTAGTGCTTTACAGAGACATTTTGCAGGCACAGATTCACCTGCCCCGTGGAGCAATTTATGTTTTTTTTTATGTCTGAGGCACAGGGAGATAAAGTGACTTGCCCAAGGTCACAAGAGTGGAAACCGGGAATTGAATCAGGCTCCCCTGCTTTATAGATATATATATATAGTATATATTAGGTATAAAAAGAAGCGAATACCGAGTCACTACAATAAATAAGGGCAAGGTCTAAACCTACCTAAATCAGAAAGATATATCTGAAATAGTTATAACAAAGAGAGTTAGATGTAAGTGGTGTGCTACGAGGAAAGGATTAGATATGGAAACCACAAAAGCAAAACTCTAAAGTGCACTCAGCAAATGTTTGCAAAAGGAGGAAAAGGGGGGATACTTAATTAAAAATTGAAAAAAATAACAGACATAACAAACAACTAAATGGAGAGCTGCCTGACTAATGGCGTATAAGAGAACAAGCGACAAGAAAAAACAAAAAAACCATTAGAATGAAACATTATAATAATAGGGACCCCAAAAAAATGAAAAATATGATGCACTTAAGAAAATGGCCCCCTACTGTAGGACAAAAGTTCCCACAATATAAAGCAATATAGACCGGCCGGCACCCACATGTATAAGAAACTATAGAACATTAACAGGTCGACAAATAAGCTAAGAGAATTCACAGAGAAACAACATTGAGTGTTATGCTTATAGCAGTTAAAAAAATGCAATAGCAAAATGTAAAACCTATTGCAAATCAGGTGATGCTCTGGGCAAAGGGAGACATAAGGTATGTCTATTTAGTGACCCAAATCCATTATATTAAACAGCATGGGAAACAAAAAAAAAAAACGGGAGGGGTATATATACCCAAGATCAATCAGCTCATTGATGTAAAGATTACTGACTACAAAGATCAGCCACAGCACAGTCCACTGGAAAAAGTCCAAATATATAGGAATTAATTGGTTTCCAAAATAGGGCATTGGGCAAAGCAGGCAGGTCAACAGCAGCAAAAATTATTAAAATTAGCCCACTAACGCGTTTCGGCAACAAGGCCTTCTCACGAACAGTTAGTTGTTTTTTGGGTTTTTGAATGTCTGTTATTTTTTTCAAATTTAATTTAAGTACCCCGTTTAATCCTTTGCAAAACATTTGTCGGAGTTGCTACTTTAGAGGGTGTTCTTTTTGGTGTTTCAATATATATATGATACTATATATATACACAGTATGTGTATATATATAGTTGCATGATGAGGCCACTGTACAAATTGAATGGTAAGGGTGGGGATCGCGGCCAGTGTGGCTTAACCCGTAATACCTTTGCGGTTATTATCCGATAAGGGTTTAAGGGGTTAATTGATATTGAATGTAATTGCAATGTAGGGGTATGTGTTTGGATATGTATTTGGGGCACGAAAGACAAGGATGTTGTGGCGACGGGGGCATTTTAATTGATGAGGGTCCAGTAGTACTTATTTATTTTAAGATGCTGAGTTAAATGTGTTTATAATGGCCCCAAAAATAATCGATGATCCCTAATCTGGATAATAGTTATTTTGCCACATTTTTACTGTAGGTGTTGTGGGGGGGATAATGTATTGATGTATAGGTTAAGGTTTATTTATTTACATTCAGGGTTTGTTCCTTGTTCTGAGTGAGACCTCTGGAGACCTTCTGAGTATCCTGGGTATCTCAGGGTATTAGGCTGGTGGTCCATGAGTGACACCTGTGGGGAAGAAGAAACCGGTGGCCCCACATTGTGGAGGGCACCGTGGAACCGTCGTGTCCCAAAGTGGGTTCCGCCAGACCACCGAGAGAAAGAGAAACATTCTAGGACCCGCAGGGACCACCTATGGTCTGACCGGGGCTCCCGACATCAGCAGGGCTACCATGGGGACCCAATTGTCGGCCAATGTAAAACAGAAGTACGACCAAAACAAGCGGGTTGGGAATTCCGGGGAAAATCTGGTGGGAACCCAACCCACACAACAAAAGGCCTAAAGAAAATCGCCTTGAAACCATCCACCAACGTTACTTGTAACACTTGTAGGTAAGCCAGCAAAATTGGGAAGAGCACACCCACTACGGCCTCCTCACAAGAGGCTCACCGACCACACCTCCGGCTCCTTGTCTCGGTCACCCAGACCCCGGCTGTGGATTCACTCCCTCCCTCCGTGGTTCGCTACCTCTTTCGACTTCTCCGCCCGTGCCACGCTTCCCTCTGCCGCGGGATCGAGGACATCTTTTCCAAAGGTCGTCGGTGAGATAAAGGACACGCCGTGTACGTTCAGCAAAGCACGTCAAGGGCCGAGAGGGCTTCTAGGGTTCCGGCTTTTCTATGTGCTTATACGTTTCCGCACCCATACCCTGGCTGTTCGAGACCCCAACCCATCCACCTGCCCGGCCGTCCCACGCCCGGCCCCCCCCTTCTTGACTCCCCTTCACCACGTCTCCCCTCCACCATACTCAACCGGTCCAGCTCCCCATCCTCTAATCTCTAGCACCCTATCCATCATCGATGCCCCCCTCTCTCCCGTATCGCACCCATCTCTCGCCTTGCCCCCTACCACCCATACACCTCATCTCCTGTATTCTCATCCCGGCTCCCCTCCCTCCTACGCAGACCGCCCCCCCTTGTCTCTGTCATCACCTTGCATTCCCAGTTCGTATCCACACTAACCCAGCCCCTCTGGATTTTTGCCTCCCCTCACCCTAACGTCCCCACACGGTCGGGCTCAGGGAACATTGCTCGTCCCAAGAACGGGTGTGATCGGGTTTTAGGATAACCGCTATCGATAGGAGCGGCGAGCAGCGCGCACACACACTCAACCTCCCTTCTGACTACCACCCCCCTTTCCATTTCGACTGGTTGAGGCTTTAGACGGGGGAGAGGGCGCGCACCCAGTGGGGGCGAGGCATTAGGGCGGGGAAACATGCACAGCAGGACTCTCTTGCATCATTCCAACCCCCCACCTCCTCCCGTCAGGTCACCGTGGTTTTCCCACCCTATCTGCGGGCGCGACGGGAACAAAACATGGTGCTTAACGTGGGGGCCCGAGGAACGAAAGGACGGGGAGGCGAATGGCCATCCCGTGCCATGGTGGTACGGGCGGGATAGGTAAGTAAAGGGTGTTCGGGGCCGTTAGGGCCTTTTTTTTTCTTTTTTGGGAGGGTATGGATGCCTCCGACGATGGTGGTGGGATGAGGGTGGGTGTAACCCGTATGACTGTAGCGGTTAATAACGCATGGATGATTAAGGGGTTAGGGGGACATTGACATGATGTTTTATTATTGTTTCTGTTTATGCAGCGGCGTAGAGAGGCATTGGGACGGTGATGAACGATGGGGAGAGATTTAAGTGGCAGCGGCGGACAGGGTGAGTGCATATGTATGTAATGTATATGATTGTCTTTATGTATTAAAAATGGCACATTCACTATTATCCATTTGTGGATAATAGTAATTGGGCCTAATATACTGTATGTGTTAGGGGGGGGGGGTTATTTATTATTAAGTAGTATGTGTTTTGAACATTAATTGGGGGGGGGGGGGGCACAGAATTGGTACTGCAGGACTGCGGGGTACACACCACAAGGGCCCCCCCGCGGGCCATATTAGATCATGATGTGATATATGTGTATGTCTAGGGGGGTATAGGGGTTGGTTGGGGGTAAATTCTTTAGTATATATATTTATTTATTATATTTATAATTTTATTTTAGTGTGGGTGTTGTTGGGTGTTTTTTTTAGTTGGGGTAGCGGGGGTGGGTAAAGGGGGTATTAGCCCCAAACGGTGGTTGTTTAAGGCTTGCGGGTGGGTAGCAGGAGGGCTTAACCCCTTCATGACCGTGAGCAGGTTAACTGCACCCAGCAAACCCCCGCAAGCCCTAAAAAGCAACAAGGGCCAAATACCTTTTCACCCACCCCCGCTACCCCAATAAACCTGGCACGGCGGGTTTAACACCTTCATTGCCTTAGCGGTTAGCCGCTAAGGTAATGAAGGACTTTACATGCATTTTTTCCTGTTCGGATGCATGCGGGGGGCTCCGGTGCTGGTTTTAATGGTATCGCTCCGGAGACCCCCGGCACACATCACAGACAGAAAAAGGCCTGATATTATCCAAGTGTCGCCCTTGCCGATGCTTTTTTTTTTTTCCTCCCACCAAGCCGCCAACTTTGAGTGTGGGGACGATTTGCCGGAAAATGGCTTTCGAGAGTGCCGAATCTGCACCGATAAGACACTGAAACATGATCGGGGCTACAGAATACAGCCAATTTAAAAAAGTGGCGAAAGGTGCCGAAAAGTGGCTTATTGGCAGCCGGCTGCTGATATTTTTATCGGGAAGAAAAAAATGCAGATGATTTGGCCACTATTGGTCTTACTGATTGCCACGGCTTTTTTTGGCGATAAAACACTTTTCGGCGCTTTGTGCATAGAGCTCCTGAATGTCTAGCTTCATGTTTCTTTAAATTTAACCTTAGCCTTTTTCCACAACATTTAATACTTATCTACTCCATATCATAGAGGAGAATATTATATATATATGATATATAGATTATTTATATATATATATATGGAGAATAATTTATCTGTTTACAAAACGACAGAGATTATCACATTATTATTACTAACAATGATGTTTGCATTATATATTATAACTTTGAGTTAAAAACAAGGCTAATTGGTAATTTATTGTGATGAACTGTATTGCTGTTTTTATTTTTAATTCAATAATTTGCAACCATTATATATTGTTGAATAAAAATTCTTCATTAATAGATAATGTTAGTCATATGAAAAGATGAGTGGTCTGAAGATGAAGGGTTTCATATACAAACAGCTCACAGATCAGCCAGCTTTCAGATACGAGTGATATAACATTGTTTCAGACTTAATTAGTCTCTTTCATATGTTACACATTAGATCGATTGATTCTCAATGGGTAATTTGTGTCTCTAATATATTTACCATCATAGGAACACATAATATTGTATATATCTGTGGTTCTAGATATTATATACCAATTTATTAAGTATATATTCACAATATAGAATGTTATTTATGGCTACATTCCCTTTATTTTGACACTTTATTTATTCCCACTGTGATTTATCTTATTCCATGTGTAGGATAGAATTAATTAGAGAGTTAATAATCTCCTTAATTCTATTGGTTGCTATATAGATTTGTTTTAAATTTAATTCACAAGAGACAGCTGGATTTTAGCGGGTCTCCCTCTTTTAATATGAGTATAGTCGTTGCCCCCACTCCTTGACGAAGCCTCATAGTGGCTGTGAGTGAAACGATAGAGGGGGATGTGGTTTACGGTCCCAGTGTGGGCAGAAATAAAGCCTTTTTCTTCAACTTGGGTTCATGTGCGCTGATCCCATCAAAACGCAGTGGCTACGGATTTGTTCTTTCTATCTGCATACGTATAAAACTTTTAATGACATCCACAAACCCCCAACACCTATCGCCAGCCAAACTCCCTCCCCGGACCTGAGGAGAACAGAATGTAAGGTTTTGTAACACAGCATAATTCGCATGCACGCATGCGATATAATTACCATCCGCAAGAGAACCCTCTAATCACCAAGACAGGATTAGCCTCCACAAAATATATCAATTCAATTTCGAAGTGAAACAAATTAGGAGAGCATTTTACACAGGTTTTATTTCTCACAACAGTACTTTAGAACTGAATAACATAATACCACACGTTTGTGCATACATATACTTTACATAATGTACATACTGCATTTACGAGGGCTAGGTTAGGGACACTCACTGAACTGCATGTTACATGCGGACAATGGCTAGGATGAATGAGTACTGCATGTTGCATGCTGACAAGGGCTAGGTTGAGTGACACTCACGTACTGCAGGGACATGCTGACAAGGGCTATGCTGAATGTGTACTGCATGTTACATGCTTAAGGGTTAGGTTGACTGACACTCACTTCACTGCAAGTTACATGAGGACAAGGGCTCAGCTAATTGTAATGAATTTACATGCTGACAAGGGCTAGGCAGTATGTGTAATGAATGTTAAATGTTTACAAGGGCAAGGTTGAGTGACAATCACTGTACCTGCATGTTACATTTGCGCCAATCCAAGTAGCCCATTATAAGTGGCATGACTATTGAACAACTGAAGGTTAAAAGGAAGTTCAAAAGAAGTGAGAAAGAAGTGGACACCCCATCTGGCCCTGATTCCTGCATTTGAACTACGCTGGAAAGGAGGATATCATCAATACCAGACTGCATCTTACTGCTGTGATGTGCCTTTACCATTTATATTTGCTGTGACTTCACTTCTTCTCAAATTATGCACTTCTTTTTACAGCCTCAGTATTCTCAAACTCTATTCATATATCTCCATCTCTCTTCTTTCTTCCCCACTTCTCAGTTCACATGAACTCCTTTCTTACCTGCGTCCTCTGACACCACCAGCTATATCCCTGCCACTAAAAAACACCCCTACAAATCCTCCTCACACATCCTCTTTCATCCATGCTTCTCCTCCTTGCTTCTGGGATATATCTCCAATCCTGGTCCATTCTTATTTCAACTTGCTCTCTCTCGCTCCCCACATGCAACTTCTACTCCTCTCTTGGTGTCAACCCCTCCAACCTCATACCCATCCCCTGCCACCCTCCCTCCTCTCTCCTTTCTCCTGTGCCCTTTGGAATGCTCACTCCCTTTCTACAAGTTCCTCTCTGTGCATGACTTCTTCTCTCTCACTCTCTGCTCCTATTTGCTATAACTGAGACCTGGCTCACCAGTCTGACTCTGCTCTGGAAGCTGCCCTCTCCTATGGTGGAATTTCCTTCTCCCACACTCCGCGCCCTGATGGCAGGGGTGGAGGCGTGGGGCTCCTGTCTCTCCTTCTCTCTGCCGTTACCGAACCCTTCCTATCCCCCCTCTCTTGCTTTTCCCTCCTTGAGGCTCACACTGTCCAGATCTTCTCTCCTCTCCCTGTTCATGTGGCAGTCATCTATCGCCCACCTACTCTACTCATCCCCCTTCTGCCTTTCTCTCTCACTTTGAATCCTGGCTCTCTTTTTTCTCTCCTCAGACTCCCTGTTCTTCTCCTTGGGGACTTCAATTGCCACATTGATGACCCCTCTCTCCTCTTGGGCTTCCCGCTTTTTTTCTCTTCCCCTCTTCTTTGGCCTTCAACAGTGGACTGCAGCCAGCACACAGGATGGCCACTACTTAGACCTGGTTTTCACTAAAACTTCTTCTCTCTGATTTCTCCATTTCCCCTTTTCCTCCTCCTCTCATCCATACCTATCTCATCTCCTTCTCATCGCCTATCTCCCGCTTCTCCCCTCGCCTCCATCTACCCCCCGGTTCTGCAGAAACCTGCGCTCTATTCACTTACCTGACTTTGAGTCCACTTTACACTCCTCCTCTCCTCTCTCAGCCTCTCCTCGCTAACAGACCCTGAAACCTGGTCAGAAAGTACACCTCTGTCTTGTCCTCGCCTCTGATCTACATGCCCCGCTTTCTCTCTGCCGCCCCCCTCGCCTTCTAACCCTAAGACCCTGGCTAAATTCCCACACTCGCATGCTGCGTTCCTCCATTCGTTCCTCTGAACGCCTCTGGAGGAAGTTTCACACTCTCGCCGACTTCCTTACACTAAATTTATGCTATCCTGTTTCAACTCTGCTCGCCCTCTCTCCAGACTAAACAAGCCTACTTTTCTGCACCAATCAACATGCACAAGTCAAACCCACGCCGACTGTTCTCTGCTCTTTGAGATACTCTACTCAAACCACCCTCAGCTGCCTCTCCTTCCTCCATCTCCGCCTCAGGACTTTGCTGACTATATAAGGAAAAGTTGGAATCCATCCAGGCAAACATCCCCTCTGTTTCTTCCCCCATCCTACACACTCTTCCTACCTCTCTCCTGCCTTCCTTGAGTCTTTTCCACTGTCTCAGAGGAGGATGTGTCACTGTTGATTCTCCTCTTCTCCTCTACCACTTGCCATCTTGACCCCATTCCCTCCAATACTCCTAAAACACTCTAGCTCCTACTCTAATCCCTACGCTTACACCAACATTTTTAACTTCCTCCCTCTGCTCTGGACCTTTCCATCCTCCTTCAAACATGCAACAGTCATACCATTACTCAAAACAGCAAGCTTGACCCTACCTGTCTTTCTAACTATCGACCTTCTCCCTCCTGCCTTTTGCCTCTAAACTACTTGAACGTCTTGTATTCTCCTCGCTTGCTCCATTTTCCAACACCTATTCTCTCCTAGAACCTACAATCTGGCTTCCGCACACTGCTTCACTCCCCACCGAAAAGCACCCTCACACCAAATCAACTGACGACCTCCATGCTGCCAAAGACAGAGGTCATTACACTCTGCTCATATTACTCGACCTCTCTGCAGATTTGACACGTGGGACCACCCTCTTCTCCTCCACATTCTCCATACTCTAGGCATTCGGAACAAACCTCTATCCACCTGACTCCATTCCTACCTCTCCCATCGTACTTTAGTGTCTCTTCTGCTAACACCTTCCGCACCTCCTCCTCTATTGATCTCTCTGTGGGGGTACCCCAGGGCTCTGTCCTGGGACCTCCTCTCTTTTCTCTGTACACACTCTCTCTAGGTGACCTAATAACATCTTTTGGGTTTAATTATCACCTCTATGCCGACGACACACAAATATACTTTTCAACACCCGACCTTACACCTGCTGTATAAACCAAAGTTTCTGAATGTCTCTCTGCTATATCATCCTGGATGGCCCTCCGACGCCTTAAACTCAACATGGCTAAAACAGAGCTCCTCATACTTCCTCCCAAACCTGGCCCTACTACCTCCTTCCACATTACTGTTGGAACTACGATCATTCACCCAGTAGCCCAAGCACGCTGCTTAGGGGTCACACTCGACTCCTCTTTCACATTCGCCCCTCACATTCAAAACATTTCTAAAACTTGTTGCTTTTTCCTCCGCAATATAACAAAGATATGCCCTTTCCTCTGTTGCTCGACTGCTAAAACTCTGAATCAGGCCCTCATTCTTTCCCGTCTTGATTACTGTAACCTCCTGCTGTCCAGCCTTCCTGCCTCTCACCTGTCTCCCCTACAATCTATCCTAAATGCTGCTGCCAGAATCACTCTACTCTTTCCTAGATCTGTCTCAGCATCTCCCCTCATGAAATCCCTCTCCTGGCTTCCGATCCATTCCCGCATCTCACACTCCATTCTTTTCCCCACTTTTAAAGCTTTACACTCTTATGCCCCTCCATACATCTCAGCCCTAATTTCTCGTAATGCACCATCCAGACTCTTGCGTTCTTCTCAAGGATGTCTTCTTTCTACCCCCTTTGTATCTAAAGCCCTCTCCCGCCATAAACCTTTTTCACTGACTGCCCCCCACCTCTGGAATGCCCTTCCCCTCAGTACCCGACTAGCACCCTCTCTATCCACCTTTAAAACCCACCTTAAGACAGACTTGCTTAAAGAAGCTTATGAATAGCACTGTGGATATTCTGAACACATGATACATAAAGCTTGGCCCCCTGCAGACGCACTTACCAGAACTCCCTCCTACTGTTTCTGTATGTTCTCCCTACTTACCAATTAGACTGTAAGCTCCTCGGGGCAGGGACTCCTCTTCCTTAATGTTACTTTTATGTCTGAAGCACTTATTCCCATGATCTGTTATTTATATTATCTGTTATTTATTTGATTACCACATGTATTACTACTGTGAAGCGCTATGTACATTAATGGCGCTATATAAATAAAGCTACATAGCAATTACACATCTCATATCATAATATATATATATATATATATATATTAATAAGCATATCTATATACTCTACTTATATAGCTTAGTTACCTAATAAAATAAAGGGGGGGTGTTAATATAACAATAAATACTTGCGTACCCTCCACAACATACAAACCATTAATAATCATAATAATTATGTCACAGTATTAATTATACTAATGGCTAAAATCAAATATAATTAAATGTGAGGGACATAAATGTTGTGCAGATGAATATGTTTAGAGTGAACCTGAACCATTTTAAATGAATATAGAAACGTGTACAAAATGACACATTAATCACTAAGCAATGACCCCAGGTCGAAATCTAAATTCAGACCCAGGGAAGACAGAGTTTTCAATTGGTATATCTAATATGTCTCCCTTTTCGATATATATGTGTCACTCTGTTACCACCCCTCCAATTTGGTGAGGGGCATTTTATACTCAGACACTTCAAACCCTCTGGATCTTGATTATGTACTAATTTGAAGTGATTGGACACACTATGCGTTGTAACACCTCGCTTGATGTTATAGATGTGCTCCGCTAATCTGTGTTTTATCTGCCTACTTGTCCTCCTTATGTATTGAGGTCCACAGGGGCACTCTAACATATAAATAACGAAACTACTACTACAGTTAATAAATTATAGTATTTCATACTCAACACCAGTTACATTGGACATACATTTGTTTTTATTTCTGCTATATTTACAGCCATTACAGCTAGAGCATGTACAGTATGATAACCATTCAGGCCTTTAAGCCAGCTGGATTTGGTGTCAGTTTTTCTCAAACAGCTCGGTGCTAGGACCTGCTTCAAATTAGGTGCTTTCTTGAGGTCATCATTCCTAAGAAGAGATTTTGTCCTCACTCATTCCCCATCCTTTAGGGCACCCTTTGCCTTAGCACCACAAGAAGTTCTCTATCCCTACATCTTTTCTGGTTGTGAGATAGCCAGAGGAACCTTTTGGGCAGCTCCAGGACTCTTTTTGGACTCTTTATCACAGGTTTTTCATTACATAAATTTGTTGTCACGCGAGCGCTATTGTACACTTATTTTTATCACTTGCTTGTGTTTATCTTGGGTGTTAGCAGCTGTGTTATCAACGTGTTTATTGCACACATTTACATTTGTATTTTAATATGAGTACCTTATTTCACCAACGTAGTAGTAGAGGTTTATATATAGATTCTATTTTTTCCACACAAAGCACTAATGATATACCTGTGATGCAAGAAGATGAAAAGGCAGAAGGTCTAGAAGCTACATATGAGAGATTAGAAAAATGGCTAATAAGCGAATCCCGACAATTATGGGATGCAGTAGCTCTAGAAAAATATTTGGAACAAAAAATGATTCCAAGGGGCCTTAGGATTTTTAAATCACCTACAACTGATTTTGAAAGCGATCAATTTGTTATTGAATGGAATAGACTGTTTGACAACTGTTCATTCGAATTGATGAGATTTCTAATCACAAATAGAAGACAAATACTTTGTAGATTAGATAATGAAATAACAGAAATCCAAGAATAACTTGAAACTATTAATAGTCAGGAGAAAAAAATCTTTGAAGATCGGATAGAAAAAAAGACGAAACAAATAGAATCAGAAATTAAGGAGAATAAAAAGAACAAACACCATAGAGATAAAATTGATTATGCCCAAGGAAAATATAGAAGTTGGAAAAAACAACCTAATCCAGATAAAAACCCAGAATTTCCATAAAGGTTATAGAAGATATGACAAAAAATGGGTACCTGCTAAAGATAAATATGATAGAACTTATGATAGAACACCATCTAGCCATCGAACTAATGGTAATAAAAAAGAAAAAACTGACAATAGAAAGGAGAATACTTCTAATAAAGAGGATCAAGATATCCAACCTAAATATCATTTGAATTCTCCATTCCATCAATTAAGAGGAATTCAGGAAAAATATATACAAGAAAAGAAATCCAGTCCGACAAAAGCAAATAATGGTGATAATAAAACAGGGGGAACACAAAATTCCAATCAAGAGAAGAAACCAACGTTTTCTTTTTTAGATTGGAAGAGAGAAAGGGACCAGGAGCTCCAGAGAGGAAAGACAGACAAAAGACTGGAGTCACCAAATTCCAGAAAACGAAAAATAGAAAAAGAGGCAAAAGAGGAGGGACAGAAAAGGCCAGCCAGAACAATTAGCGAATAAAGGAGGCCAGGAAGTTTAAACAACAACAGAATATATTCAATATCAGCAAATATAAGTTAACAGATAATGAAAGGATATACAGTAATTTTGGGATATACAGTATATAGATGTGCAAAATTGTATTAGAAAATTAGCCTTAAAAAGTTTTTTGCAAAAAACAAGACATCAAATGACATCACTAGTGAAGGGGAAGAAAGACAATTTACAAAATTCAAACCAGGTTCAACTTTTTATCCCAAATTTGCTAGAGCGAATCTAGTAGAATCATTTGCTGAAATGGTTACAGCAGATTTGGAGAGGCACATTCTAGAGGAGGGAATTAGGAGAGAGAATTTAAGTAAAGATGAGAAGCAGGCAATAACTAAATTGGAAAGCAATGATCAGATTGTAATAAAGTCAGCAGACAAAGGGGGGGGGGGCATCATCATTATGGATGCCCCCTACTATGTTGAAGAGTCAAAACGCATACTTGGTGACAAAGATACATATCTTTTATTAGATGGGAATCCCACATCACAATACCAAGAATCTTTACAATCAATACTTGAGAGGGCTGTAGAAGGGGGTGTCATAAATGAGAAAGAACATGACTTTTTGTTTAATTAACATCCGAGGATCCCTATCTCCTATATGATACCAAAAATACATAAAGATCTATTGAGACCGCCGGGTCGCCCAATAATATCAGGTATAGGATCACTCACATCGTCCCTATCACAGTTCATTGATCACCACTTGCAACAATATGTAATTAAACTACGTTCATACCTAAGGCACACAACACATGCCCTACAGGTTCTGAGAAACATTCGATGGCAGCAAGATTTCATTATAGTAACAGCAGATGTTACATCACTTTACACTGTAATATCACATGAGAAAGGTTGTAATGCAATAGCCTCAACTTTTGACAGGGATAAATTAATTCCTGTCGAACTGGCCAAATTCCTAATGGAATCAATTGATTTTATTCTAAGACATAATTATTTTCCTATTTATGGAACAGTTCTATTTACAGATATGTGGCACCGCCATGGGTACCAGAGTTTCCCCCAGCTACGCGAACCTATATATGGGTAAGTGGGAAGATGATGTCATCTGGTCCAACATGGAGCTGGGGGTGAATCTGGTCCTATGGCGGCATTACATAGATGACGTAATCTTCATATGGAGAGGCACCCCATGTGAACTAGAGCTGTTCAAATTACATCTAAATAGGAATGATAGAAATTTAAAATTTACATTCAAAGAAAGTAAGGATTGCATTGAGTTCTGAGACCTTCAGTTGTATATTGAAAATAACATTCTCCAGACCAAAACTTACTATAAACCAGTACAAGCTAATAATTATCTCCTGGCCAGCAGTCATCATAATCCTATCTGGATTAAGAATATCCCTAAAGGACAGCTGGTCAGGATCAAACAAAATTGTTCAGATCCTTTGGTTTTTGAGGCACAGGCACAAAATCTAAAACAAAGGTTCATTGATCGAGACTATAATAGACATCTGCTTGAGGAGCTGTTGATACAGTAAGAGCTATGATGAGATCTGATTTATTGGAATATAAACAAAAGGAGAAGAATGATGGAAAGTCAGACACAGTTGCATTTATTACACAGTATAATTCTTTAGCACCACAAACAATCAAAACATTTGGGAAATATTGGGGTCTTTTGAGGCAGGATGAGATCCTTAAAAGTCAGCTGAAAGAAAAACCAGAAATATATTTTAGGAGAGCAAACAACCTAAAAATGAAATTATCACCCAGTTGTCCCTTTAGTGGAAAGTCATCCAAAACAAGAGAGGTAATTAAAGGTTTCTTTCCTTGTGCTAAATGCACAGTCTGTCAGTATAGTATTAAGACGAATAAATTCATATTTTGTGTGACAAAGAAAGAATATCCAATTAGAACACTAATTAATTGTCATAGCCAGTTTGTAATTTATCTTTTGGAATGCCCGTGTGGCCTACAATACGTGGGCCGCACGGGCACAACTTTACAAAGAAGATTAGGGGAACACATCTATAACATCAAAAGGGGATTTGAATCCCACAATGTGTCACTCCACTTCAAACTAAAACATACTCAGAGCCCAATAGGATTGAAATGTCATGCCATCGAGTGTCTTAATTTCTGTAAACGAGGAGGAGACAAAATTAAATATATCTCCCAAAGAGAATCCTTTTGGATTTTTGAGTTGAAAACACTTAGTCCGCAAGGGTTAAATGTGGAATTTGACCTTTCAGCCTTTCTTAAATAATAAATAAATAACTGTCAAATAATTGTTGAATAATATGTAATATGGACAATGGAATTGTCTGCCGACAAGTATTGCACTCTTTAGATTGCCATAGTCCATCAAGAGTTATTGTTAGAGCCTGCTTTCTCAAAAGTAATTTTTTCATATATAATATAATATTTTTTCATATATAATATTTTTCATAATAATCACTTAACATTTATCATTTATATTTTGATAAATGAATTGTCTAATTTAGCAATATTGCAAAAAAAATTAACACAATTAATGCACATTAGAATTCTTATATAAGTATTTCATGAATGCCAATACTTAGTTTTATATTGGTATACCCATCTAATTAATTCCCATCCTCTATAAATGCCTTTCCAACATCTATGAATTTAAATCTATGTTGCTTAATTCCAAAAATCTATATTGTTAAATTTCAAATGAATATGTTTATAGTAATTGAATCCCATTGCCAAGTAAATATGTTTGCTGTATAATGATGATGTATAAGCAAATGAATATTGTTTGGTGCACTTATGGTCGGTCGCCAGTATTTAAATATTTAAATCTATAAAAAAGATTAATTAATCATTCTAATATTCATTAATACGACCTAACCTTTAAGTGATGACATTCCATAGTAGTCGGATTTATGAATGTTCAGTGACTGCATTCGTAGTAATTGTATAAATTGATATTAGTCATTATATTACCTCTGTATAAATGTTCTATCCATTTAGAATATATAAGTAGGTTACGGTCATTTCCAATTGATTCCATGATGGTAATTGAAAGAATTGGGGGTATAAATAGGAGCACACATCCATGTAGCATCTATACCTGATGAAGAAACCCACTAATAGGAGTTTCGAAACGCGTTGGAGGTTTTTTGGACTAGCAGGGACACCGTAGCAGATACCGGAAGTGACGTCAGCGGAGGAGCCGATCGTTGAGACTCTGGTAGCGTTTGACTCTAAGCACGGAAGACAGATCCCCTCGAGCAGCTGACTGGTTTCATTCCACTGCGAGCAGTGTCCACAGGCTATAAAGATACCATAAACCATTGCACATGTCCTAGCCACCTCTGGTGAGTAGGATTCCAATTTTTCTAAACGGCGGAGCAAGTTTTATTCATCAAGTGCAACAGCACTTAGTCGTTTTTAAATCTTATATGCTGTCTTATGTTTTGCATTTGTGTCTTATTAAATTGCTCTGTTTATATATCATCCTTGGGTAATGCACTATTGCAGTGTTCTATATGTTTTGTCTCCCGTTTCTTGAGGTCATCATTCCTAAGAAGAGATTTTGTCCTCACTCATTCCCCATCCTATAGGGCATCCTTTGCCTTAGCGCCACAAGAAGTTCTCTATCCCTACATCTTTTCTGGTTGTGAGATAGCCAGAGGAACCTTTTGGGCAGCTCCAGGACTCTTTTTGGACTCTTTATAACAGGTTTTTCATTATATAATTTTGTTGTCACGCGAGCGCTATTGTACACTTATTTTTATCACTTGCTTTAGTTTTACGTAGTGCTTTACAGAGACATTTTGCAGGCACAGATCCCTGCCCCGTGGAGCAATTTATGTTTTTTTTTATGTCTGAGGCACAGGGAGATAAAGTGACTTGCCCAAGGTCACAAGGAGTGGAAACCGGGAATTGAATCAGGCTCCCCTGCTTCAAGCTCAGTGCCATTCAGTGTCTTTACTCACTGAGCCACTCCTTCTCCCCTTAATATCCATTAATATCAGCATAGGAGACCCCAGGCATCAATCCAATGCAATAAAAATGCATTTACAGGCAACTTCATTAACTTAACGGCTAAGGCAATGAAGGGGTTAAGGGACAACAGCAGCTTTTTGGGGGGCAGAGGGGGTGAGTTAAGGGGGTAATTGGCCTTTTACTCAACCCCTCTGCCCCCAATTAGCATGACAGAGTCCATTTTTTAAAGGATGTGACGTCATCCAAAGGGATTCACATGGTCAACTACAAACAATCAGATTGGGGATATAGGGGGTAATGCACTAAGCTCCGTTAAGTCACTTTTAGAGCGCAAAGTGCTCTTAGAACGTGATGTTGCGCTCAACCCGATGCACTAAGCAATGCAAACAGGCACTTTGCGCTCTAAAACTGACTTTTTTCAGGAATTTTTTCTAAGTCCAACTTTGCTCGTTCGTAACCCTGTTTGCGTTAAATTCTGCCCTTAAGCGGGATGCACTAAGCAACGCAACCTTAGCGTACACGAAAGTTGCGTTGATCAGAACACGTCAGCTCGAGGTAGACGCAAAAAAAGCTGGACTTAGAAAAATTATTTTTGCATGCGCAAAACCCATACAACAAGCCGGCGGGTGTCTGCGGCTGACCCCACGGGGGTCCCCAAGGGAACCCGGGGGTCACGCGGGTGTCCCCGGCTGACCCCGTGGGGGTCCGGGGGTTGGGGTCCCCGGCTCACCAAGCGGGGGTCCCCGCGGCTGTCCCAGGGTCCCGCAGGAGTCCCGGGGTACACGCGGGCCTGCGGTACCAATGTTGCGCCTCCAAAAATAATAAAAAATATTTATAACTAAATACACTCCCCTAACACATACTATACAGTAATGGGCAAAATTACTATTATCCACATATGGATAATAATGCATTTGCCCATTTTAAATACATATAACTTTCAATAAATACAGTAAAAACATATTACACTTACCTTTTACAGGCACCCACGATGAAGGCCATCTTCATCCTCATCTTCATCCTGCCCATGCCCCCTCCGATGCTGCAAAACATACACAAGAATAAAAACAGCCAATGTAATGTCCCCTAACCCATTAATCACCATAGCGGTTATTAACCGCTACAGTCATTAAGGGGTTAACCCACCCTCAACCACCACTCGGGAGGCCTACATACCCTCCCCCACTAACCCCCCCCCCACCCCGTGAGGCCTAACCACCCTCACCCACTACCCAGCCAGGAGGCCCACCCACATACCCTTGGGGCCAATACATCCACCCCACCCCCAGTACCCACAATAAAAACAATACACTGCCCCACAATAAACATCATTCTATTTATTAAATACATAACCCACCCCCTGTGCCCCCCCCATAAATACATGATTTATTCTTTTACATATAGGGTTCATACCCCAGGCCCACGTGAGTCCCCGGTGGGTTTGACGGGTCACCTCACAGACCCACAGGTTACCAGCAACATGTTTCACACAGGTTCTGGAGGCCTGTTGGTGGGTCCCGCCAGGCGCCATGGCCCACCATGTGGTCTCTGCGGGTCACCGTGGGCCACAATTGGGTCCCCACGGTAGGCCCGCGGATGTCTGGGGGCCCCGGGTCAGACCCACAGGTGTCTGAGGGGCTTCAGGTGGTTCCCACGGGGGTCTGGGGACACCCACGGGTGGTCCTTATGGGTCTGCGGTGCCCCCACAGATGTTTGGCCACCGGTTCTTCCCCGCAGGTGTCCCCGGTGGACCACGCAGCCTGGTACCCGTGATAAGCCTGAGGATACCTCAGGTGGTCACCAGAGGTCTCTCACAGACCAAAGGAACCAACCCTGTATGTAAAAATAATAAACCGGACCTATACATTTAATACATCAAACCCCCGCACCCCCCCAACACACACAGTACAATAATGTGCAAAATAACTATTATCCAGATATGGATAATAGATTATTTGCCCATTATGAAACACATAAAACATGCATAAATCAAAACATGAATTTTTAATCTTAAAATCACCACATTGCATGTTACAATAAATCCAGCATCGATTGTAAATATAAACCAACAAACCAGCAGCTACACAAATATACGTATATGAAATGTCACACAATTGCATTGAGTGTGTACATGATGCAATTAATCTGTGCATCATTAACACTATGCAAAATATATGTAACAATACACTAAGAACAATGTCCCCTAACCATCAATATGTGGTATGCTGATCTGTTCCTCCCCTTTCTCCTCCACTTATACATCATGGATCATTGGTGATGAAGATATCCTACCACACTGCTTGACAGATGAAGATGCCGTACTAGAATGAAACCACTCGACTAAGATGACACTGGAGATCAGCTGTCCCACCCCCCCCTGAGCCTGCAGGACTGCAGGATGACTGACATTTGCAGGCGCAATGATTCTACAATAATCTGCGCTTTTTGCGATCAAAGGGGTTTAGGGATGAAGAGGATCGACCAGATTGCCACCGCGCATGCGCGGACTTGAAACGCACGATCGGATACAACGTGCAATAGCAGGATAGGACCAAGATGCGTTCCAACTGCCAGAGACGAGGAATGATGACGTCAGCAAGATGGATGCCGGACTGCATAGGAGCAGGGAGGATACGAACACCATAATCCAAGAAGAAACACCAACAGCTGGTGATGAGGAGTACAGAATGGAGATTGGCTAAAGGGACTGACTCAGCACATGAACTTCATCTACACTAATTGGACAGGTTGCATTGTGGGGATTTGGGGCACTATTTATAAGTTACTTTTGAGGAATGTATTTATGCCATTGTCACTTGAAAAAGACCACTAAGGTCGAAACGTCGTGTTGGCTCAATAAATGAGTTTATTTTGCTGAAATCCGCAGTGCCCTTTGTTCCTTTGTTCATCCCTAACCACCAATGCCATCATGAAAATCAAATAGAAACTAAGCAACATCAATACAATTAGCATCAATCAATTAATCCATTTCCTAAAACAATTACAATACAAATCAATTATACAATTCCCTATTCAATTCCTAAAGCCAAACCATTGCCAAAAGAATTCTAATTTAAAGTAACCACCATCATTCTAATCTAACTACCAGAAAAAAGCCATTCAAAATAACCTGTAACTAAAGACAAATTACATTATTCACAACAATGACAAAATAAAGCTGATAAATACATTAGCCATACATGAAAAGAACATAAACATTAGCAAAACAATCAATTATTATCCCTGTATGTCTATCCATATAGATAGATAAACATAACATACAGGGGCAATAATAGAGCATAAAATACAATGCATTTACATACAAAAATCACATAGAATACACCCATTCAGTGTCCGTGAATGTATGTATAGCCATAGGTACATAATAGATACATTCAGTGGCATTAAGTGGGACTGAGAAAATAAAAGACATGAATCAAAAATAAAAAAAACCTGTAAAAATAATAAACTTTTCTTTTATTTACTTACCATTAGATGCCCACTCACCGAAATCCAGGCGACCCTGAAGCACTGGAACCAATCCACAGTTAACCATAACAAAATAAACCCTTACATTCCATAACGGTGTCTTCTTTCTTCTATTTGTAATCCTTCCCGTCTGTCTTGGGGTCTTCTTTTCTTCTTTGGGGTCTTCTCCGTCTTCTTCCATCTTCTTCCGCCACGCCCTTCTTCTCTTCTTAGGAGGGGAGGTGTTCCCTCCTCGGCGATTGGCTTCAAAATGAGGCGACATAGGCTGTTATAGGCCTATGACGTCACATTTTGGTCAAATGTTTCCCACGGTCCTGATTGGACTGTGAAAAACATGTTATTTGGCTGAAAAATAAATAAATGATGATGTCATTTAAAGGCAATGACGCCAGCCAATCAGAATGGCTGAGTTTCAATTGCCTTTAAGATGATGTCATCAAAAGAAAGATGGCCGGCGACACATGGAACGGTAGCCAATCAGAGCGTGGGAACTCCATCCCAACTCTGATTGGCTCAAGTAGACCATGTGACAGCGGCTTTGCTTCAGCCAATCAGAATTGGGATGGAGTTCCCACACTCTGATTTGGCTGTACCCACGTTACCAGGTGTCGGCCGGCCAACTTTCTTTTGATGACGTCATATTAAAGGCAATTGAAAATCAGCATTTGATGGTGGGATTTGCGTTCATTGCCTTTAAATGACGTCTTGATCCACGGGGGGGGGGGGAAGGGCGGTATTCTAAGGAACACACCCAAAAAATAAAAATATACAACAATAATAGTGCAGTATATTAAGGCAAAAAGGGAATGGTGAATCTTGGCTCTAATGCAATTCCTACTTAAAGCAGGTAAGATTTAAGCAGGCAGTGGGTGACTCTGTCAGGATGATGTAGGTGTAGGGTTATTAACAGAGAGGGGAACTTGATAGTGAGTAATTCATGCGGGATACTCTCAAGGTTATAACAGCTCAGATTCACGCAATATGCATAGGAAAGAGAGACGGACCATAGTATAGATCACAAAGTACAGATTTATCCATCAAGCAAGGTGCACAAAGTGACTTACAATAAGTACTTGAAAGATATTCATACGTAGCAGTTTCGTGAGACAGTAGAGGGCTTTTTTGGGATGGTGAGCTGGGCTGGTCGATGTCTTCCTTAGCTTCTACCTCCCCGTCGCGGTATGGCGTTGACGTTCACTTCGGCACGCACGGGTGTGACATCCGGTGGAGCAGGAAGGAGATGAGCTCAGCCGAGTCGCTGGTATAAACAGCAGGCACCTCACACGTTTTCACGTACAGCAGGACTGTGGTGGACTAAAGGCTTGGCTCAATGCGTTTCGCTGTTCTCAAACAGCTTCCTCAGGAGCAGATAGTGTCCATGGAAGTGTGACTGTATATTTATCAAGTTAATTGAGATTAATTGAAGGACAAGGTGTGTGTACTAATTGATCAACATAATTAACACAGGTTGCCACACAAGTGGCACATCACGCTGTGGTTCAAAAAAAGGGACCTCTAATAACATAAATGGATTTAATTTTATACAAATACCTAGTAAATATTACACTAAAAATAGTTTAAAAAATATATGTTTCTGACGCTTGTAGTAAATAGCGACGAAAAAATGGAAGGAGAGAGAAAACAAACGGGTTGTAGATTTTTGCACATCAATATCATAAAAATTGTATAATTTAAAAATGATAAACATTTAAAAAAGCTGATCTTATAAAAGTCTTTAAAAATTAATAAGAAGGCAAATACAATGTATATGGTGCAATCAGGATAGAGCATAAGTTAAAGGATATACATTAAGTGCAAAATCGCAAACAGTGAAGTGAAATGCCACCAATGAGATAGATAGAGAAAGAAATATATTATCACTAGCATTTTTACAAAGATGGAGAGGGGGGGGGGGAAGGAAAAGAAGTAGGGAAATCAGATCAAAAATGGAATAATTTCAAAATCAGCATTTAAGCCTTTAGGGATCAGTGTGTTCAATTTGTGAACCCAAAACATCTCTCTTCTGCTTAGATCTAATTCTCTACTTCTTCCCCTCCAATGTTGTAAGACATTCTCTATTGCAGTAAATTGTAGGCCTCTGGGGTTTGAATTATGGCATTTAGCAAAGTGCTTGGAGACACTATGTGTCAAAATTCCCCGTCGTATATTGCTCAAATGTTCTAGGATCCTCGTTCGGATGGATCTTGTGGTCTTCCCCACATATTGTAGCCCACATGGGCATTCTAGAATGTAAATTACAAAATCTGTATAACAGTTCATATATTGTTTAATTTTGAATGTTTCTTTGGTATTATTGCAAATAAAGCTTTTTTTGTCTGTTTGCTTGTATTCACATGCCTTACATGATGAGCAACCGTGGAAACCCTCTACTGTTTTCAACCATCCTATATCTTTGGAGGCTATTTTCTTCAAAGCACTAGGTGCCACCCGATTTTTTATATTCTGTGCTTTTTTATAGATAATTTTTGGGTACTCTTGTATTATTTCTTTGAGAAATTTATCTGCTTTAAGAACATGCCAGTGTTTATTGATAATCTTATTTATACTACTCGCTTCTCTATTGTATGTAGTTAAAAATGCTGTTTCGAAAATGTTAGTATTATTTTTCACCACATTATTTGCAACTAGAAGATTCTTTCTTTGTAATCGATTTTCCCTACTTCTTTTCCTCCCCCCCCCCCCCCTCTCCATCTTTGTAAAAATGCTAGTGATAATATATTTCTTTCTCTATCTATCTCATTGGTGGCATTTCACTTCACTGTTTGCGATTTTGCACTTAATGTATATCCTTTTATCTTATGCTCTATCCTGATTGCACCATATACATTGTATTTGCCTTCTTATTAATTTTTAAAGACTTTTATAAGATCAGATTTTTTAAATGTTTATCATTTTTAAATTATACAATTTTTATGATATTGTTGCAAAAAGATCTACTAACCCGTTTGTTTTCTCTCTCTTCCATTTTTTTCGTCGCTATTTACTACAAGCGTCAGAAACATATATTTTAAACTATTTTTAGTGTAATATTTTACTATGGTATTTGTAATAAAATTTAATCCATTTATGTTATTAGATGTCCCTTTTTTTGAACCACAGCGTGATGTGCCACTTGTGTGGCAACCTGTGGGTTAATTATGTGATCAATTAGTACACACACCTTGTCCTTCAATTAATCTCAATTAACTTGAGTATATAACAGTCACAACTTTCAATGGACACTATCTGCTCCTGAGGAAGCTGTTTGAGAACAGCGAAACGCGTTGAGCCAAGCCTTTAGTCCACCACAGTCTTGCTGTACGTGAAGACGTGTGAGGTGCCTGCTGTTTATACCAGCGATCGGCTGAGACTCATCTCCCCTGCTCTCCACCGGATGTCATCACCCGTGCTGCCGGAAGTGACGTCAGACGCCATACCGCGACGGGGAGGTAGAAGCTAAGGGAAGACATCGAGCCAGCCAGCTCACTATCGCCAAAAAAGCCCTCTACTGTCTCATGAAACTGCTACGTGAATATCTTTCAAGTACTTATTGTAAGTACGTTTGTGCACCTTGCTTGATGGGATAAAATCTGTACTTTGTGATCTATACTATGGTCCGTCTCTCTTTCCTATGCTATTCTGCGTGAATCTGAGCTGTTATACCTTGAGAGTATCCCGCATGAAGTTATCTACTATCAAGTTCCCCTCTCTGTGTTAACCCTACACCTACATCATCCTGACAGAGTCAGACCACTGCCTGCTTAAATCTTACCTGCTGTAAGTAGGAATTGCATTAGAGCCAAGATTCACCCATTCCCTTTTGCCTTAATATACTGCACTATTATTGTGTATATTTTTATTTTTTGGGTGTGTTCCTGAGAATACCGCTCCCTTCCCCCCCCGTGGATCAAGACTACTTATGTAAGGAATCTGTACATATTCCTTGGAAGGTGGAGAAGTGTGTTCTGCTGGGATACACACCACTCTTAAGTATTGCATTCTGTTATTGCACTTAATTAAAATAAGGTGTCTATTAGCGCCGGTACAAGTCATTTGGTTGCACTTTAAATGACGTCATCATTTTTTTTTTCCGGACAAATCAGTACCGTGGGAAACATTTGACCAAAATGTGACGTTATAGGCCTATAAAAGCCTATGTCGCCTCATTTTGAAGCCAGTCGCCGAGGAGGGAAGACCTCCCCTCCTAAGAAGAGAAGAAGGCCGTGGCGGATGAAGATGGAAGAAAACGGAAAAAGACAGAGAAGACCCCAAAGGAGAAAAGAAGACCCAAAGACAGACGGGAAGGATTACAAATAGAAGAAAGAAGACACCGTTATGGATTGTAAGGGTTTATTTTTTTATGGTTACCTGTGGATTGGTTCCAGTTCTTTCGGGTCTCCTGGATTTCGGTGAGTGGGCATCTAATGGTAAGTAAACAAAAGAAAAGTGAATTATTTTTACTTTTACAGTTTTTTTTTATTTTTGATTAATGTCTTTTATTTTTTCAGTCCCATTTAATGCCCCTGAATGTATCTATTATGTACCTATGGCTATACATACATTCACGGGCACTGAATGGGTGTATTCTATGTGATTTTTGTATGTAAATTATTGTATATTATGCTCTATTATTGCCCCTGTATGTTATGATTATTTATCTATATGGATAGACAAACAGGGATAATAATTGATTGTTTTGCTAATGTTTATGTTCTTTTCATGTATGGCTAATGAATTTATCAGCTTTATTTTGTCATTGTTGTGAATAATGTAATTTGTATTTAGTTACAAGTTATTTGTAATGGCTTTTTTCTGGTAGTTACATTAGAATGATGGTGGTTACTTTAAATTAGAATTCTTTTGGCAATGGTTTGGCTTTAGAAATTGAATAGGGAATTGTATAATTGATTTGTATTGTATTGTAATTGTTTTAGGAAATGGATTAATTGATTGATGCTAATTGTATTGATGTTGCTTAGTTTCTATTTGATTTTCATGATGGCATTGGTGGTTAGGGGACATTGTTCATAGTGTATTTTATTGTTATATATATTTTGCATAGTGTTACATGATGCACAGATTAATTGCATCATGTACACACTCCAAGCAATTGTGTGACATTTCATATACATTTGTGTAGCTGCTGGTTTGTTCGGTTATATTTACAATCGATGCGGGATTTATTGTAACATGCAATGTCGTGATTTTAAGATTAAAAATTCATGTTTTGATTTATGCATGTTTTATGTGTTTCATAATGGGCAAACAATCTATTATCCATATCTGGATAATAGTTTTTTTGCACGTTATTGTACTGTGTGTGTTGGGGGGGGGGGGATTGATGTATTAAATGTATAGGTCCGGTTTTTTTTTTTTACATACAGGGTTGGTTCCTTTGGTCTGCGAGAGACTTCTGGAGACCTACCTGAGGTCTCCTCGGGCTTCTCACGGGTACCAGGCTGCGTGGTCCACGGGGGACACCTGCGGTGAAGAACCGGTGGCCACACATCTGTAGGGGCACCGTGGACCCGTAGGGACCACCCGTGGGTCCCCAGACCTCCATGGGAATCACCCGAGGCCCCTCAGACACCTGTGGGTCTGACCCGGGGCCCCCAGACATCCGTGGGCCTACCGTGGGGACCCAATTGTGGCCCACGGTGACCCACGGAGACCACCTGGAGGGCCATGGCGCCTGGCGGGACCCACCAACAGGCCTCCAGAACCTGTGTGAAACATGTTTCTGGTAACCTGTAGGTCTGTGAGGTGACCCGTCAGGCCCACCGGGGACTCACGTGGGCCTGGGTTATGAACCCTGTATGCAAAAGAATAAATCATGTATTTTTGGGGGGGCACAGGGGGTGGGTTATGTATTTAATAAATAGAATTATGTTTATTGTGGGGCAGTGTATTGTTTTTATTGTGGGTACTGGGGTGGGGGGAGGGGGTATTGGCCCCAAGGGTATGTGGGTAGGCCTCCCGGCTGGGTAGTAGGTGAGGGTGGTTAGGCCTCATGGGGTGGAGGGCTAGTGGGTGAGGGTATGCAGGCCTCCCGAGTGGTGGGTGAGGGTGGGTTAACCCCTTAATGACTGTAGCGGTTAATAACCGCTATGGTGATTAATGGGTTAGGGGACATTACATTGGATGTTTTTATTCTTGTGTATGTTTTGCAGCATCGGAGGAGGCATTTGCAGGATGAAGATGAGGATGAAGACGGCCTTCATCGTGGGTGCCTGTAAAAGATAAGTGTAATATATTTTGACTGTATTTATTTTAATTTATATGTATTTAAAATGGGCAAATGCATTATTATCCATATGTGGATAATAGTTTTTTTTGCCCATTACAGTACTGTATGTGTTAGGGGGCGGGGGGGATGTGTGTTGTATATTGCTATGTTTATTGGGGGCAATTGTCCCCAATAAACATGCTAATGTGCCTTAATCCCTTCATTGCCTTTGCGGCTATCCGCTAAGGTAATAAAGCGGCATTAATGTAAATTTTAATAATAGTGTGCGGGAGCAGGGGGTCCCTGAGCTGAACCGCATTGATTTCTGCTTCAGAGACCCCCTGCTTCCCGAGTTACAGGCCCCGGTTTGGGGCATCGGTTCCAGTTTCGCCGCCATCTTTATAGAGCCCACGTCGCGTCTTGGACGCTATAAAGATGGTGGCGACACTGACACCCGATGCCCCGTACCGGGGCCTGTAACTCAGGAAGCAGGGGGTCTCTGAGGCAGAAATCAATGCGGTTCAGCTCAGGGGACCCCCTGCTCCTGCACACTATTATTAAAAATACATTAAAGCAGCTTCATTACCATAGCGGCTATCTGCTACGGTAATGAATTATTGTTTATGTGTGTTTTAATACTAGTGTAGATGTGCAGGGGGTCTCCTGAGCTGAACTGCATTGGTTTCAGGTCTGAGGACCCCCTACTTCAGGAGATTCAGGCCCCTTTATGGGGTGCGGGTATCCCCTGCAGAATTTAAATGTCCAGGTCACGTGACGCGGAAGCTTTAAAGTGCAGGGGATACCGGCACCCCATAATGGGGCCTATATCTCCTGAAGTAGGGGGTTCGCAGACACTTATATTAAAATGTTTTTTTTTAGTGTACGATCGCTTGTAACAGTTTTGCATGGATATGGCAAATCTCCATGCAAATGTTACATGCGGCTTTTTTTTCTATCAGCTAGCGTACGTAAAGGTTAAGAACGCTAGCAGGGGGAAAAAAACCAACACGTACCCTGTGGCTGTTCTGAGCTATTTTGAGCAGTTACGTTAAAAAATGGGCTCAAGGCCTTAGTGAATCGCGTCCCCGGCCTCACTTTTTAACGAACCTGCTTTTTTTGAAAATCAGAACGCAAAGCCATTGAGCTTAGTGCATAGCCCCCATAGTTCTCACAATCGGGTTGGCTGAAGTATCATGTGACGGCAGCCATGCTGGATTATGTGACGTCATGTTAAAGGGAAAGGAAGCACTGCCATTCTGATTGGCTGGCTTCACTCCTTTACATGACGTGACATAAAAAAAAAAGAGGTGCATTGTTTTCACAGCCAATGAAATGGTGTGGGAACTGTATGCCAATGAAATGTGACGTCACAGGCCTATAAAAGCCTGTGCAGCCTCATTTGACAGCAAGAAGCCGAGGCGTGAAGACCTCCTCCTCCAATAGGCTTTCAATGGCGTTACAGATGAAGGTGAAGATGGATGAAGATACAGAAGAAGAAGAAGAAGAGGAAGAAAATACAGAAGAAGATGGGGACACCCAAATGGATTGCTATTTACAGATGAAGATAAAGAAAGAAGAAAAGGACTTTGGATTTCACCTGTGAGCCGTTGCTGTTTGGGATCATGTATTTCTTCGAGAGCTTTCAGAAACCATGGGAATCGGAGGGTGAAGACATCTAAAGGTAAGGAAAAAAAATTGAATGTATGTTATATTTTTTTTATTTTACAGGTTTTACAGTTTTTTTCACTGTATTTTTATTGGTATTGGATTTTTGGATTTTTATTGGTATTGGATTTATTGCTAATGTATTTATGTATGCCCATTTAGGACTATACATACATACATACATATATACATACATACAAACATACATACATACATACAGTAAGAAGCAATACATTTGCCGAATGGTTGATTTTATATGTTTTATATGTATTTTTGCACATTTTTTTTAATTTGTATGCTACTGTATGTATTTTGTGTTTTCATGTTGTATTATGGCATTTTTTGTTGTATTTTTAATTGTTTATTTCTGGGTTTTCTTTTATGTTTGCATTTTACAGTAATAGTGTTTATTTTTGGTGTTTGGATTTTCAATGATGGTGTTTATTTGGAGATTTTTTTTATTTATTGATGGTTTTGCTGTTGGAATAGTAAATTCTGGTGTTCATTTTGTGTTCGATGAAGTGATTGGTGGTAATTTTGTTGTGTTTACTTGTTTATTTTTGTTTATTTGGTGATTTTTTTGGATTGCATTGGATATTATTGGTGATTTATTTTTTTGTAGGTTGACCATTGACTGGCATAGTGTTAAATCATGCCCATATTATATGGGCATGATAAACCCACTGTGCCAATCAATTGGTTTATTGGCATTTGTAATGTGTTGATTTTTATATGTCATGTTTTGTATTTTGGGCCTTTTTTTGTAGCTTCACCTTTTATTGCTATAGTGTTTAATCATGCGCATATTATATGGGCATGATGTACCCACTGTACCAATGAATGGGTGGAGGGTGAGGGTAGTTGCCTGGGAAGGGTGTTTAGGACTTCTGGGTGGGTTGTGGTGGAGGGTGGGTTAACCCCCTAATTACTATAGCAATTATTAACCACTAAGTTGAATAAGGGGTTAGGGGCCATTAGATTGTATTTTTGTACTGTATGTATTCTTGCTGGCATCAGAGGACGTGGCCCTGCAGTATGCTGATGAGGACGCCCTTCATGATGGAGGGGTAAGTATAATGGTTTTTATTTACTTTATTAATGCTGCCCTGCTAATGTTTAATTTCATAATGGGCAAATGAGCCATATCTGGATAATAGTTATTTTCCCCATTACTGTACTGTATGATGTGTTTGGTGTGGGGAGGTGTATTTATTGTTAGCTATGCCATCTTTATTTATTTTACAACAGGGTTGGTACTGAAGGCCAACGGACACCCACGAGGACCACCCGAGGACCCCTGGATGCCCACGGAAACTACCCTAGGACCCCCGGACACCCACAGGGACCACCCAGGAATCACTGTTTGGCCCCTGGACAACTGTGGGAACTACCCGAGGGCCCCCAGACACCCGTGGGAACCAGAGGGCCCCCAGACACCCATGGGAACTACCCGAGGTCCAACAGAAACACGCAGGGACCACCTGGGGACACCCGTGGGGACCACTCGTGGACACCCGATGGCCTCTGTTATCAATCCGGTGTTAAAATAAATAAATAATGGCTTTATGTGGGGGCACAGGGGGTGGGTAGTGTATTGGTGGTTATTACATATTTTAAAATACATTTTAATACTAGTGGAGATGAGCAGAGGGTCTTCGGGGCAGAACCTTTGTTATTTGAGGGTTATCCGGGGACCCCTTGCTTCCTGAGATACAGGCCCCGTTATGGGGTGCCGGTATCTCCTATGCATGTAAATATCCCGTGTCACACGACTGTGGGATTTAAATGCATAGGACATACCGACACCCCATAATGAGTCCTGTATCTTGGGAAGCAGGGGTCCCAGAACCTCAAATCAACGCGGTTCTTCTCCGGAGGCCCCCTGCTCATCTGCACTAGTGATACAATTTAAATGTTAAAAACTTTAATTTCGAGTGAGATTTGCGCAGGGACAGGCGGCTCTCTCTCTCTCTGCAGCAGTTAGAACTTGCCAGGTGAGCCTTTGTTAGAAGGGCGGTCATCTTGTCACCGGCTACACCCCATTTTTGCAAATACTGTATTCCTATTACTGGTATTCGTGGCTTTCTGCATACCGTGATAGCAACGCTGTCAAAAATGGCGATTTAAAAACAATGGCGATTTTTTTTTTGCAGAGTTAGTGCATGAGGCCCTTAATTTTCTTGGACTCCCTTATCATTGGATACACTCTGTAATGACAAGATAGAATTGTACAGGTACTGTTAACCCGTACATGTGCATACTGAACAACAACACTAGTGCAATATACAATATTGCAGCAAAACACTTTACTTGACACGTCTGTATTTCCAGCCCAATTCATGTCTCATTCTCCTGTTGCTGGACTCGGACATTATCAGGTTATGATCCTGCTGCAGAAGTTAGTAGTGTTCCAGACGGAAAAAAGTGGAGCACAGCTACAATACAAACTGGGGCTAAACACCAAAAGTTAAATTAAAAACACCTTTAATCCGTGGTGGACAACGTGGAGTACAGGTAGCAACAAACTCTAAAGCGTTTCGCGCATAGTGCTTTGTCAAAGAGTATTTCAGCCCAATTCATGTCTCATTCTCCTAATGCTGGATCGGACATTGTCAGGTTATGATCCTGCTGCAGAACGTCTTTAACTGCGGCAGCCCAACGTTCATCATTTGAATTGCTTATCTCTTCCACAAGCTGCTTTGTCACCCTACAATCATACCAAAATGTGAATAATTACAAGTGTACATACAGTACGTATTTGTCACACGACTTAAGTTAAATATGACAATGGACATACATATTTTTATTTCTACATAATTGTCCCAAAAATTGTTACATGAAACGAGGGAGAAGAGGAAGATGGAGGCGGATGAGGGTGAAATGAGAAACAGGGAATGAGTGAGAAAGAGGGAGAGGGGATAATGGAGAAAGGAGGGAACAGAAACAATAATATTCTCATTCAATAATATACATTTAGACTGTCTTCAGTACAGTACTTACTCTGTTCTGGCCGAGTGAATCCTCTTTAAAACTTTAGTCTTTGCATAGTCATGATAGCAGACACAGCTATGAGTGATGTTGAGGCCCGAGCTATTTAACCAGGCTTGGATATGGCTAATTTGTTATCCTTTCAAATACATCTGCTGTATTCTCATGCTCATCTCCTTTGAAATAACTGTTATGGGCATTGCTGCTTTTGAAAAGAAATGAAACGAAGCACAGTGAACATACAGTAAAGTACAGTATTCGCAGAATGTGCCATGTAAGTATAGCAGGGTTCCCTCTGAACACCCTTACCTCCGGTTGCGTGCGCACACTCAGGCAAGGTGCGTGGGGCACTGCAGGGAATACAGAGAGGTGAGTGGATCACAGGAGGTTCTGGCGACAACCCTTGCAGGGCCCGCCATCTGGATTGTGATTGCGCATGCGCAAGATGTCACACGTGCTGTAGAGGCGCGCAAAGTGGCCATTAGTTAGATTAGGCTCTGCAAGGGAACTACAACACCCAGCAGCCACTGGGGCTGCTAGCCATGTGATGCCACATAGCCAAAAGGGCTGCAGCTTTCCCCTGCACCAGATAATGATACTATTTGTGCACTGCAGCCACGTTAGTCGAAGATGGCACGCCATCAGGTTAGGGTGAATGTGTACAAACACTCACATACCCAGCAAGCTTATATAAGCCCCAAAAGATACCACAAAATATATACATGTATATAAATGTCGAAAAGGAGTGCTACTGGGCATGGCAATACATCCTACAAACAAACACAAACAGAGCCCAGTGCTACATTCAATGGCAAAAATACACGGTGAAATACATATGAATGTGTGCAGGTATCTGTGGCACTTGCACTAGCCAGAGACCCCATTAGGCAATATCTGGGCCCGACTCCCCTCAGCTTGTGGTTGCTGCGGGGACAGGCCCATAGAGAGGGACATTGCCTGCCACGGGAGACCAGCACTTTTAACACATTTATACCCGGGATCATATGATTGAGCAAAGCAAGGAGGTAAAATAAATTGTAATTTATTTCAAGAATGGACATACACACAATGTTTCACAATTACAATCAAAATACACTTACTGGGACGGGGGCAAATAAAATAAATTGGTTCCAGAACGAAATCTTGAAAAACAAAAGTCTTTAGATACAATTTCCAAGGAGCGGGAGTTGCTTACTGCTGTGTACTCTGATGGAGCTGCTTCGTTCGTTCTGCCACTGCTGTAATGGCACTTGGAATCTTTAACCTTTACGATATCTTAGAGGGTTCCTGCATGAATCTTGTTAATCTGGGATGAATCTGATTCCCGATGGGCTGCAGGAATTCTTATAGAGTTCAAATCCCTATCTCTAATCAGTGCAGCCAATCCCTCCTTGGGAATAATTTCTCCCAGCTATCCTGGAGTTGCCAATACTTTAGAAACCTGGCAGAGGGGGCTTCACATTCTGCTAAGAGCATGCGCCAACCTAGCACCTTTGCTCCTTAGCATATGAGACCCAGACCTTCTACCTGGCGACACTAAGTCTGGCCTGGCCACCATTTGCCAAACTACCCGGACTTTACACTAGGATGGGGGTACTTGAAGATCCCCTCCCCAACTAACACCTTGGGGTCACTGAGCCCTTTCAAATCCGGGCTTTTACAGACATTATGGCACCAAGTTAGCGGGATGCCTTAGATGGCCGGAGCTGCACCTCCTCAGCTCATTAAGTGAGTCACTAGACGCATACTAAGTGGGGGCTACAATAAATTAGTATTCCCCGGTCCCCGGTGGTCTGAATGAAAGCCCAAATGTGCCTAACATGTTTAATACACTATTTCATGGGGCCTTTCATTCATCAGTTTTTATGCAAACTTATAAAAGTTACGCTATGGGTGTTTTCCATGTTTCTCCCTGAACCACGCGCACAGCAAGTTTCAGCGCGCTACGAGCTTTCTAACCAAAGTTATCACACAGCCTTTTGGGCTATCAGGACTAGAATGGGACTATATACTTTTATTCCCCCTAGCCATATCCCTCATTCACTGTAAACCTGAGTTAGACTGTAAAAACCTTATAGCATGTTCTTGTATAGCGCTGCTAGTTTTACGCAGCGCTTTTACAGAGACATTTTACAGACGCAGGTCCCTGTCCCGTGGAGCTTACAATCTATGTTTTCTGTGCCTGAGGCACAGGGAGATAAAGTGACTTGCCCAAGATCTCAAGGAGCTCACTTTGGGAATTGACAAGATTCCCCTGCTTCAAGATCAGTGCCAGTCAGTGTTTTTACTCACTGAGCCACTCCTTCTCCACTTAAAGCCACATTGGCTATTAAACATTTTACGAGACATGAAAAATATTCCCTATTTTCTTCTAAGTCCCACAGCGAAATGAAAAGATGCTTAGCTACAATCCCAGCGCTGTAGCTCCTTCCCTTAAGGAAACCTAATTTTCTTTAGAACCAAAAAACACTTAGTCACACTCCCAGGGCTGTATCTCTTACCTTTACTGAAACTTGGACTTAGGTTTCATAAAACGTCTCACAACTTAATATATAGTTGGAGAAACCCCCCAGAACCTCTATGCTGATTCTGGGTTACCTGGGCATATACTGGGGGACCCTCACTAACTTAGGGAACCTTGAATGTACCCGGGATATACAAATCCCTATGCCCTGATTTAACTTTCTGGTCTGTGCAGAAGCAGGGAATCCTGGCGGTGAGTTGCGTAACTGTTTTCAAGGGAGGATTCTGACCAGATTGATGTATCTATATGTCCCGGGAATATGACCTGATTCCTGGATACATTTTTACCATACAATACATTAATTGCAGGTACAATACACAGGTTCAAGAGCATAATACCTTTATTTATGGCCTGGTTACCCCTTCACCGTCACAACGGCTTACACCCTTTAGCTGCCCTTTGGCTGCACCAAAGGCTGTCACCTTTGGGGCGACAGATGTACACTGAAGGGGTTCAGGTTGAATGCAAATACAAAGTTGTTTGTCCTCTTGGCTCATTAACATTCCAGTGTGTGGGTTGATTTTCCACAAAGTACAAGCAAATGTTAACCCTAACCACGCTGATCCACTGCATAGGGGAGCTGCTCTTGGAAAGCCCCATAAGGCGTCTCTTTTTGCGGTGATGCAGATGTACACAGGAAGATGGGAAGCAGGAGATATTTGCAGCTGAAATTCTTTAATATAAACTCCTAGGAATCCTTGCTTCCCAAGATACATTCCGGGAAAGGTAGCAGTAGTTCTTTTCTGTATTTAAAGCCACTGTGGCCAATAGGTGATATACAGGATCCTATTGGCTCATGTGAATCTGGTACTTCATGTCGCAAGTTTGCTTCCCCTGGAGGGAACAAAATCAATGCTATATTTACAGGTATGTATGTTGGGAGCCCTCTACATTACACCCATTTAAAAGCACGGGTTGTCATAAAAAATTGAGTAGTAGGAACTGCCCCTGTTTGCATGATTTAGAGTTGTTTTGAAATGTTTGGTATTACTGTAATACATTTTAATAAATGAAACTAAAACTGACTTTTAAAAAAACTATTGTAATCTTAAATGGTGCCATAACATTAATTATCACAACATAATTAATTCCTCCCTATAAATAATTCCCCATGGTTTACACACATGCCTTACACAGAACTGCTGAGCATCAAATTGAGCCTTTTCTGAACATTAGGTGATTGCTGTATATTACTTACAGTATATTACTTTCTTTGTAATGTGATTTTGTAGAAAGCAAATTGAAATTCTCACAATGTCAAAGGATCTTACATTTCCAATAATTTCGTAGGGAAATGCTTTCAAATGAATGTCTGTAGGGAATTTCATAATAATAATGTATTCTCACATAGTGCTGACAGTGCTTACAGAGCCATGCAGAGTGAAACTTTTAGACATGATAACCTTTTTCCCCATAAGGAGACAAAGTAGCTTGCCAATAAGTCTGGTACTGGGTCTCAAATAAAGGTATTGCAAGTTATATAGTGCTACTGCTGCCTTCCATTATAGAGGTAGATCTGAGCTCACCTACCTGTAATTCTGTTTTGCTAAAAATCAAAAGGTATATTTCAGTGTGGAAAATACTCTGCTTCAAGGTATAACCACACAGAGAAATCGTTTAGTAATGTTAAAAATAAGTGTCAATCAGAAACATTTAATCTCCTCGATCTCTATATTTTTAATGCTTCCCTTTTATAGATGGACGATCATGCCATTCTTTTTTCTTGCTTACAGAAACATTTTCTTTGGTTTCATAGGTTTAGCATTCCCATACAGTACTGTATTTCTCTCTTAATGTAACTTTATGTAACTTGGGTCTGATGAATTTTCTATGGTTAATTTTGATTATTTCTTATTTTGATTGTTCCAGTCTAAGGGGCTTATTACCGTAGCTTCAAAATGTGACTTAATGCATCTAAAGTACACTTTAGAAGCAATTTTATGTTTTGCTTTTCTGTAAGCCATTATTGGATGTCCAAATCATCAGTAAATGGCTTTTTTAGATGGGTTGTCACATTTGCTCTGATAATCTGATCAGTAGGTCAAAAAAGGATAAAAATCGCATTGTTTGCAAACAATTGCTATTTTCGTAGTTCCATAATGCAAATCACAGCTAAAATACTCAATTTTGTTTTACACCACCTATAGGGTGGAAAGATAGGAATTGTGATTTCCCACCAGAGCCCGGGGGTTGGGGGAGTTATGTACTGTATATATGTCCCCTCAAATCTCCCTTCAAATAAATTAGAGAGGGATGCCTGTGCTGAAAAACAAAAATAACTGAGGTACCATGGGAGATATGCTAATGTCTATACAAAGTATATTTAAATGAGTCACACATCTTAAAATATATCCTTACAACCAATATATTTAAAAGACCCTTGTGATTATAGGGGTAACAATGTCAGCCCTAACAGGATTGGAAGCCCCAACATTGCCATTCATGGCAGCAGCTCTAGCATTGAGCTAACCCAGATGCTACAAAATGCTACTGTCACAGCATACTTCTGAGCTCTACTGCTCACACCAGCCCCTTCCCCCTAGCTTCCTTTAAAGCCACAACATGAGATATCTATATGTTTGTTTTTTTTAGCATAAATCAGTTCTGTAGTATTAGATAATAGTGACTTATTTTATTCAACTATTGGTGCCATTTAATCAGTTTTAAAGCATAATTTGATTTTTAAAGCTGGTTTTAGGCCACCTCCCTAGCAGTGAAAGATCTTTGCAACACTTTCCTGTTTGTGATAATTTGTTCCTTTTTCAGCACAGGCATATCTCCTTAATTTATTTGGTGGGAGGTTTGAGAGGACATATATACAGCTGTGATACTATTAAGTCATGAAGTCCTTGTCCTACTCTTCCCAACTGCTTTGAGGTGCCTTTAACTGGGTGAGAAAAGAAACATAGTAAGGGCACTCTGCTTGGAATATAGTGGTGATAATTTTTTAAAAAACGTTTGTCACAAAAAGATAAAATAATGGGTAATAAAAATAACAACTTCAGTGTGCAGCATAGATCTTATTAAGAGTCCAATGTGAGAGCTCTGGATCCAGTGCCAATACTGGTAATGACTGAATTGATTCGGTCACTATATCAGAGCTTGTAGCTCAGAGATCTAAAATAGATCAGTGAGTTCCAAAATAATAAATTGAACTTTTTAGGGAAAGTAAAAAGGATATTAGTAACCACCATCCAATTGCACTGCAATAATGATAACCAAATAAAATACTGAGCACTAGATGGCTGCTTATACTGTTCCCACTAATTGGTAAGTACTTACCCTCCAAATGTGTATGGAGAGGGTAAGTAAGAACATGTAGTGGTTAGGTATTCAAGATGAAACTGAGTGATAAGCAGCAATTAGTTCTGGTGGGTGTTGCAGTGGTTAAAACCAAAAGCTATCCCACTAGTTACACATTAAATAATGTGGTAAGGATGTTTGACCATAAATCCCCATTGGAGTTTAATAGTGAAAACTGTTGGTTGGATACTTTAATGGTAGTATGTAGGGGAGTGAACCCCAAATGTCCGGTGCTACAAATGTCCACAACAGAACTGGTTCAGTAGAAAATCTCTGATGTGCATGTAGAATGGATGACTACTAGGCAGGCATGAATATCCTGCACAGAGGGGAAACAAAATCCAGGCTCCGGCAGATGACGATATCAAGTATAACCTGGGTGGGGGGCTAGTGCACAGGAAAAACCGAGACCAGAGAAGGAGCAACCGCAGGCTACCCCTCTCGAGTACTCACGCTGGAGATGCCTGCTGCCCTTACCCGACCCGGTCTCTTCACCGCCTATGCCTGGCTGGTCCCGTCTCCTCGAGTGTCGCGGTAGCGTCTGACGTCATCACCGAGGGCCGTCGGCTATGCGACTGGCGTGTGGAGGGAAATGCTGCGTCTCAGCGATCCTGTATCTCCGTGAGCAGGCGGAATTTGAAGATAGAAGTCTGCTCACCAGGGGGAGGGAAACCTTGAGGATCAGCTCCCGGCTCCGCGTAGTAGCCTGCGTGCTCCACACCGATAGTAGCAGGAATGTAAAATGTAGTTGATGGGTGGTCACAGCCTCAGGAACTCAGCCGAATACAATATGAATAAAAGCAATTTTATTGCACTGTAGTGCTGCACATCACATCACAGAGAACACCTCTGACGCGTTTCGTTCCGTTCAGGAACTTTATTATCATCAAGGAGTACCTTGATAAAGTTCCTGAACGGAACGAAACGCGTCAGAGGTGTTCTCTGTGATGTGATGTGCAGCACTACAGTGCAATAAAATTGCTTTTATTCATATTGTATTCGGCTGAGTTCCTGAGGCTGTGACCACCCATCAACTACATTTTACATGGATACTTTAATGGCAATTGCCAGTAAAACACAATGGGAGGTAGGAGAGAAAATCCTAGATCTAGGTCAGCAAGATGGTTGTTATCAAAATTTTCCTCCAATGTAACTTTAGTAAAGTACAGGTACTGGCTGGTAATATTGGTATGGTAGCTACAGTGTGGCCTGTTTGAGCATTCAGAGGGATTGTGAGATCTATTATATGTGCTCAGCGTTTGTAAAGAGGCAGGTAACCACAGCAGTGTAGCAACAGTGTAGTCAGAGTCTGTGTGTTCAATAATAGAGATCCTGCCCCTGCATGCGCGTGCCTATCTAGTCTACAGTTTCATTACCTTAGCGGCTAATGGCTAAGGCCATGAAGGGGTTAATTACCAGTTCCTGGTTTATTATGGGTAGCGGGGGTGGGTCAAGGTTGTATTTGGCAAGTGGTGGGTGTTAGGCCTTGCAAGGGGGTTGCGGGAGGCGTTAACCCCATTCATGCCTTAGTGGCTTATACCGCTATGGTAATGAAGGGGTTAACCCCTCCCGCTACCCACCCGGTAGGCATAAACACCCACCGCAGGCCAAATTCCACCTTCATGCACCCCCGCTACCCACAATAAACATTACAACACACTACAAGCCAATATACCCATTCATTGCCATTGTGGTTACCTATGCCCTCAATGGGAGCAAACATAACCCCAATGGGAATGAATGGGCACACCCTCTACCCCCAACAACCATAACACTACAGTACAATACAATATTGGCCAAAATTACTATTATCCAGATGTGGATAATAGTGCATTTGCCCATTCAAAATAAAACATTATCCAGCCAGCATAAAGTAAATAAAACTTCTACTTACCCCTGTCAGAATGAAGGCCGTCCTCATTTTTCTCCCTGTCCTATACAATCTAATGACCACTAACCGCTTTAAGACCATAGCGGTTAGTAACTGCTAAAGTAATTAAGGGGTTGCGATGGTGAGGGGGTAACCAGGCCATAAATAAAGGTCTTATGCCTGGCTGGTTACCTCTGGTTACCTCTGAGCCATATTGGGGAGATTAGAGTGTCAGCTCTTGAACCGCATCATGGCACATGCATTGTACTGTAATAAAGGATGTATGTGTATTTTACCTTTCCAGGAGTGCTAACCAGTGGAGATTCTCAGGCTATGAGTTTCAGGTTGGGTTTTGCGGTGAAAGTGTTGTCGGATTCAGTCTAGGTAGAAGGGCTCCAGAGTTGCTGGCCACCCCAAAAATGTATCTGGAAATAAGGTCAGATTCTGGGGACATGCAGACACCGAACTATGGGCAAAATCCTCTCTAGAAAGCAGTTGCGCGACTCACTGCCAGGTTTCCCTGCTTCAGCACAGACCAGAAAGGTAAATGAAGGCATAGGGATATGTGTATCCCGGGTACAGTCAGGGGTCCCAATGTTGATGGGAGTCCCCCCAGTATATGTCCCAATCACCAGAACCAAGTATAGAGGTTCTGGGGTGCTTCAACCGTCGATGAGGTGCAAGCTGATTTTATTTAATTCTAAGTCCAAATTCCTATGTTGCCTATGCACTGAAGGTTCATTAAAAAAATCACCAGGCCATTTAAATCACCGTTTTTATGAGCTTTGCTATCACGGTATTCAGAAAGCCTTCATTACCTGTCATAGCAAAATTCACAAAACTGGCGATTCGCCGGTGATATTATGAATGACCCTCTGAAAAGGCCTTACCCGGCGAGTTGTATCTGGTGCAGAGAAAGCTGCTCTGAGAGATCCGTCTCTCCTTGTGCAAATCTCGCCCGAAAAGTATGTGTATGAATTTTAATTTTGTTAATAATTTAGATGAGCAGGGGGTATCCTAAACTGAACCACATTGGTTTCAGCCTTGGGGAGTCCCTACTTCCCGAGATACAGGCCCCGTTATGGGGTGCAGGTATCGCCTATGTATTTTATGCCCACGGTCAAGTGACGCAGACATTTAAATGCATAGGAGATACTGGCCCCCCCATAACGGTGCCTGTATCTCGGGAAGTAGGGGGTCCCTGAGGCTATCCGCTATGGTAATGAAGTTTACTGTAAATGCATTTTTATTGCATAGGATTCATGCCAGGGGTCTCTGGTGCTAATATTAATGGATATCAGCTCCAGAGATTCCCGACATCAGTCCCATGCAGGAAAAATTCATTTTTTCCTAAGTCCCATTTCGTTACTTCTCTGCAAGTTTACGCCATTAAAAAAAAAAAATTAGTCGGCACATGGTTTTAATTGCCAATCAGATGCTGTTAAACTAGTTCCCGCCCAAATGTGACATCACAAGCCCTATTTAAGGCCGTGACGCCTCATTTGAGCCCAAGAAGGTGACAAGACAACATCGTTTGGGATCTACCATGGGGCTTTTTGGATTACAATAAGAAGATAGAAGATTAATAAGATCAAGAAATAATGACAGATGAAGATAGAAGAAGGCGATTAAAGATAGAAGAAAGAAGATTTGGGTACATGATCCGGATCTCATGGCGGATGGCATCAGATGCTGTTTGAGGCCTTCACGGTATGTGAGCTTCCTGTTTCTCCGGGAGTCGGCGGGCCAGCGCTTCTAATGGTAAGTAAAATATTGCATGTTTGTAAATGTATTTTTTTTTTCAGGTTTTGACATTGGAAATGTTTTTTTTTTTGGCCACATTGACTGATAATGTATTCATCTGTACCACTTTATGGTACAGATCAATACATTATTAGGACAATATTTTTGGGGCAATTTTTGCTTTGTATTGATGTTGATTTTTGTGATGTCAGTTTATTATGTGGATGTAATTGTTTGATATTTTGCTGCTTTATTTAAATAAAAATTTTGCGATTGATTTACGTTTTCAATTAATGATGTGTTGTGTTGGCTAATGCTTTGGTTGTGTTTCAGATTTTTTTTAATAATTAATTTTAGGTTAATGTTTCAATTAATTAATTGTGTTTTTGGAGTTTTGTAATGTTTTATTATTGTGTGTTTGGAGCATTAATTTATTTTGATTAGGGTGCCCATTGAGTGC
>WSYH01018292.1:0-11112 GCA_036426205.1 Ascaphus truei
ACTAATTAATATATTAATAAAACAGGTATAGATCACAAAATTCATGAGGATAAATCAGTAGAGAGACCAAATATCTATATCCTCATTTAAGCCCCCTGGATACAAGATATACCCAGATCTACCCTTCCACTGGTAGCTTTCAGTCCAGACCCACAACAGATCGGTACCTGCGGACTGAACTCCTACAACCCTCCGATATCCCCAGAAGGAACGAAGCTAGCCGGGGTCAGTCCTTAAACGAATGTCGGTTTGACTACCATCGTCGCAGTTAACTGAGGTCGGACTTTAGGAGGGAACAGTTACAGCAACTGGTAGATGGCATAGCGCGGTCCTCAACAGCACACAACTACCGCCAAAGCTCAGAACTTTCTCCCGGATACACCCACTCCCGCGGAGAAGAAAAAGTTTGGGGTATGGAGGAGAACATAACCCTGCTGTGCTCGAGGAAATGGTCCTGCCTCTAAAAGCGTGAAGAGGCAGGGTGAATAGTCGAGTGCTACGGCCCCCCCCCAGCAGCCAACTTGTGTGAATTCCGTGAGACGAAGGGAGAAGCAATCAACAGGAGTTGGTCGAACTCTTCAACCAGGCCTACACTGCTGAGGATGAGAGATGAACTCTTGGCCCAGTTCCGTGCTCTCCACAGAAGGAGGGAGAAGAGCTGTCCACGTTTGTTCGATGCTTACAACTGTTCTTATGGGGTACTCTCCAAGAATGTTATCCCTGCCAACCATAGTAAGGTAAATGAGTCAGATTACGCAACTAGTGAAAGGATTTCTACCCTCGCATCCTATAGCCCTTATGATGCGAGGCGCCTCTTGGCTTGCCACACCCCCCAGCTTCCTGGAGTTGATGAGCCCCAAATAGAAAGTAAGAGGGTCAATTGTATTTCCACACCCCAAAGACATCTTGAATCTTCCAAAGGGGAGAAACAAAGCGACGCCCTCCAAGAAGCTAGTGCAAAGGAACATCCTGAGCGCAATACCCCCCAGGGTCTCCACGACAGACCTTTCAATGCTCAGAGCACGACTCCTAACCTGGCTTCAATGCCGACCCAAAGCAACCATTGCTATAACGGCCTTACGGAAGGACACTTCGCCACAGGATGTCTGAAGCCAAATACTTCCACCCAGGAGCCATGGGCCTTCAACGGGACGAGTGGCAGAACAGCTTCACCTTCCAGGATAGTGCCCTTGATGCCATAGCGATGAAGAAAATGAGGAGACGAATGGATGCCTACAATTCGAGTGGGACCGGCCGCCATAATACGAGTGCAAGTGGAGGGTACTACTCCTCCGTTTTCTGGATACCGGGTCTCAGTGGACATCATCTATAGGTCATTCTACGTTGCATCTGAAGCATCTGCCTATGCAGGCGCAGAAAAATGAAATTGTGGGCCTTAGTAGCAAGAGACTACCCATCAATGGTTCAGGTGTGATTCAAGTACGGTTGAATTACCGTAGACTCAAAATACCAACAACCACCCCATGGAAGTGTGGGAGCGGGTGGGGAAGCCTGATATGCCCGAGGCCACGGGAACTCCAAATTCCCCCATCATATTGGGAGACCACATGAATGTGGTGAAAGCCTGATCTGGGCCTATATGCAAGAAGTAGGTGAACTACCACTCTCATCTCTGCAGATTCACCCCGTCTTAAAAAACGAATGTATTAAGATCATCTTGCAAAAGAAGGATTCAGAGCAGGTCATTACAGCCTAGGAAACAGGGTGTGGAAAGAGACTTCCACAGGGGGGGGGAGTAGCCCCCCCCCCCCCCGGCACATGGCACGCTGTTTGTACCTAAATATCTGGGCCATACGAGACGAAATGGACTGTTCATTAGGAGACCACGCCCGAAAGGGAAAGGGTTCAGGTGGTACCAGAAATGAAAGAGTGGAAGTCTTCACTTCCTTGCCGGTTCAATGTGCCATACAGATATATCGCCCACTATACAATTGACATCGGGCAAGCACTGGGTCGGATTACACAGTTACGATTTTTTTAATTGATCCTTGGCCTCCTGTAAACCGGCTACCGTACAAGGAAGCCCCCTACCGGATCGCAGTTCGACTTTTGGGGGAATCGAAACTTGCACCGGAAGTGGAAGGAAACGGCTAAGTGACAAAATTGTCGGAGCGCCAGGAGGTGTTCTCCACCAGTGAGCATGGGTGGCCACTGTAGCAAGACGTGCTCCACACATGATCTGATTGAGATGCAATGCCATTCCAGGCAGCATTCCATAGACTTCCAGAGATGGGAGTAGGACTTGAGGGACGTCGGAAGGACGGTGGAGACAGCACGTATAGGAACAGAGTCCCGTGTAGCCCCTTGCTCTCCTATTGTGGTAGTCTGGAAGAAGAACATGTCCATTAGCCATGCATAGGGACTTTTTTTTTTTTTCGGCACCCCTGACCCCCCCGCTTTTGCATGGTCCAGATCTCAACCCCTATACCCCCTTGAAAAGGATGAAGAACCTCAGCGATTATTCAGGCAGTTAGTGGTTCTGCAAGATCTGGATACGACCCACGTGACCATGAGCCCAACAGCCCGACTAGGAGAAGACGCGTTGTCTGCCCTCCCCCCGGTCCTCTACACAGTTCACATCCGGATGACAGCAAGCATTGTGGTGCCCTGACGACATTCAGTGCTTGATGGAAAACCGGGACCACTCGTGATATGAATCCTGAGAATGTCGGTTTATATGGCTAATATGTGTTCGGAAGAACGGCTAGAGAGAGCACGATTGACACGAATTCTCGAAATGGTTCAGGAACGCCCCCGGGAAAGAATGACTGAAGTTGTTTCTGGATATAAAGCGCTTCTGCCCCTGCACCCAGTAGACCCGTCACATGTGGGCCCAGTCGTCCCCCCCCGCAGAAGGCACCCGTGGTAATGACCTGCTAAGCGACAGACGAGCTTAACTGGCCCACCCCAGACCAGACTAATCGTCCGCGCGAGCCCATGAGATCCTTAATGGTGTCTTTGAGCGAGACTAAATAGATTTGTAGAGGGTACTCCGCAAGCGCCAAAGTCTTCCCCCAACAACTGTTGAACCCCAATCTACCAAGGAACCCTCCGGCAAAAAGCCACAACTCCGCGAGCCACCTGTTCGGGGGGGGACAAATGACCTCCGACGCGAGAAGGCACTACCGGGATCAAGCAAAAGCACCTGTTGCCCCTGTCTGGGCCCCTATCCGATCCGAGCAGTCGTACACTCCGGCCTGTGGATGCACAGCTTCAACGAGCTGGGTGTGAGCCGTGTTACCTGTTACAATCAAAAATACCCTGCTCCGCCGCGCCTCCGCCCGTTGAGTACGCGCGAGCGCAGCTTGACGCCGCGTGAACAAACTATCAGTTTACAACCGAATTTCAGCACTCAAGTGGGCCGGAGTGATAACTACATGTCTATTCTGTTCGTGGTCTCCTGAGGGTTATACGTACGGACCACAATACGGTGACCTGCATCCTGACCCCAGCCAAAATTCAATCCAACGGTGGTTGGCTGCCCCTATCTAATTATCAGTTTACCTGGGGCATTGAACCATCGGACCCGAAGCCTGCTACCAGATGGCATGGACTGAGTACAACACCAGATGGCCCCGTGGCCGAAATTCCTAGACCTGGGATTTGGCCATGTGCTCGACGCCCGGCTATAGGCCGAGAATAAAATCGAGGTTTATGCAAACAAAGAGTGGTGGACTCATTGGGATTTCAGTAAAGGCACCCTCCCATTCCACAAGAATTAATGCCCACCCCACATGCATCTGTCCATCACGCAAGATAACCACATCATGAGATGGGAAAGAGTTGGTGATACACCAGATGCGAGACCCGGTGGCTTTTAGTCATACACTGGGCCATCAAGAGAACAACCACCTGTGACTGGCCGGTGAGGGGTAACCAGGCCATCACTAAAGGTATATGCCCTGTCTTGTTGGTACCTCCAATCCCCAGCCCCACCTCAGACACCACTGTCATCGCCACCTGCCACCCTTCAACTAAGGGCCTAGCCATCTACCACCCTATCCACACCCACCTGTCCAAGGTGTCCTGGCTCGTAAAACGCACGGTCCAGTCGAGGCGGAATCTCACACGATCTCTAATTAAAAGCACCGACGGGTTCCCCGAGTCTTTTTCTTCCTTTTGTAACGGACAATCTGCCCCCGAGGACTCAGAGCAGCCGCCGAAGAGGCTGAAACGGCCGTCGAGTCGCGCTTACCTCGAGCCCCTTACCCCTAAGAATTCTATTAGCCACACGTGGAATGTGAGGCATTTGGAACCCCACCGCTGGTGCAACGGAACGGAGACTATTGACAGGTAGCCTTTACCTATCCCCTTCCCTCATCGGGTCGGACGGTTTACAGCGGCACTTTTACCCCACCGGAAGAGCGCTCCTTAGGATCATACAGGCAATAAAGGCTGCGGGAGCGCGTCACATGTAGATTTGGGGGGCACCCCACTACCAGACACCTGAAGGGACTTATGGACCATTCCCGCTCACTTGGAAGGTGGAAGAAACTGGGACACTCACCCAATATGAACAACCACGCTGAACGGACTGGCATCAAGCACTGACCCCTACAGGCCAGGGAAGATGGAGATCCCCCATTGTCTTGCCCCCTCTGCTGCGTGCTGCCGCTGCCGCTCTGCCCTGAGCCCCTATTGTGCGCGGTATTATAATGTGTCAAGCTCTTGGACCCATTTGTCTGTACATGAAATGTATGTGATTGTGTTGATAATAAATAATTATATGTGTTTTACCTTTCATGGGGTGCTAGCAAGCAGAGATTGCTAGGCTATGAGTTTCAGGGGGAATTTGGTGAGAAAGTCTTATTAGAGTGTGCCTAGATAGTCGCGGTCCAGAGTTTCTGGGCGGATCCTATAAGACCCAGGAAGTCAGGTCATGCAGCCCGGATACAGTAGGCACAAGGCTCCAGACAAAATCCTGCTCTGAAAAACGCTTTGTGGACTCACCGCTAGAACTCCCTGCTTCAGCACAGACCAGAAAGGTAGGTGGGGCGTAGGGGTGTAAGTTATCCCAGAACGGTACCGGGGTCCCCCCAGTAAACAGGGGATTTCCAGTTCAATGCCCGGTTTACCCAGACCAGTAAAGAGGTTCTGGGCCGGTACTCCAACCATATATAAGGTTGCAAGGGTTTTATGTAAACCCAAGTCTAGTTTCCAAAGGGAAGAGATACAGCCATGAGAATGAACTAATGGTTTTTTAATTCTACCTTGGGACTTTAAAAAATATGGGAAAAAATATTTAGTTTCATAGTGTTTAATAGTACATACAGTATGCTTGTGTACGGTTATTATGAGGGGACTTCCAGGTCCATGGTTCCGAGAGACCATGTGGCTACCAAGTTTGGTGCCACCAGTCTGCTCGGGTCCCTGACATGAAAGCCTCAGAGGTTGCCAGGTGTGAAAGCCAGTTGGGCACCGGAGTTATGCTCAAGTACACACGTCCGGATGAATGGCGGTCCAGGACAACCATTTGCCCAAAACAGACTGTGAGGAACCTAACTCCGCAGGTGGCTTCTGACTGACAAGTGTGAAGAAGTACACAGGTTGGCCGATGCCTTTGTCAGAATCCAAATCCGTGTTGCCTGGCTTAGATAGACGGGCAATGCTCTGATTGGTGGTAGGATTTCTCCACGCTCGGATGGCTGGGATATTTCATGAATGAAGCTGAAATACTATAAGAAAGCAAGCAGCCAATCCGGTTGAGAGATTTACTCAGATTCTAAGCTCCAAGACAGCAGCGGCGCAATTCGAAATCACCAAAGATGCTCTGAGAGAAATACCAGCGAGCCGGCTCACGCAATTTCAAGGTGATTGTGGCAGGACGGCCTGTAGCCGAGGTCAGGGAACAGTGCACACGTATAGTTTCAGGATAAATAAAAACGTTCAGTGGTATTTCTCCACAAGTAAACAATAACATGCGGGTACACTGTCCCTTTAACAAAATTAATCCTGCTCCACTTTGGGAGAAAAACTGACTAATAACACAGCCAGACCTATCTAGCAGGCTGGCTGGTAAACCAGAACCAACCATAAGGGTACTTTAAGCAGTCAGTAAACAAATGAATAATCCTTACTTTAGTTGAAGTAGTCTTTGGTGAAATCCTATGGCTAAGGGCTCATGCAGCAGTGTGCGTCTCTCTCTCTCCTGGCAGTACTGGCAGTCACATGATCCTTTATACCTTGCTGGTCTCAGGCTGTCAGCTAAAGAGTTCTGATTCCAACTTCCACCTGAGTTAACCCTTATGAGTCTGGATGAAGCACTCAGAACATATGTCTCCCAGGCGTACTGATAGGAGTTGACTTCACTCTGTCACATACCTCCCCTGTTTGTGTGTGGCTAGTGTCCCACACGGCTGAAGCCCGACCCTCCACTCCTTCCCTTGACAAAAAATAGCATTTCCATGGTCCCTTCCAGGTCTATGCTGAATATCAAATGAGAAGGGTGTGGAGGGCAATATACCACCTGGACCAATTGGATTTGTGTCCTTCATGGGTTTTAACCACTTCAAGGGCGCATGGTCAGTGACCAGGTGTGAAGTGTACTCTGGCGACATAATGTCTCAAGGCCTCAATTGCCCCATTTTACAGCGAGCACTCCTTTCAATAACGGAATACCTCACTTCCCTTGGGAACAGCTTCCGGCTGATGAACAGTATGGGATGTTCAACACCATCAAATTGCTGAGACAGCACTGCTCCCAGTCCTACCTCTGGGATCCGTCTGGATGATGAAGGGCTCTTTAAAATCTGGGCCCCGAGAGAGCGGGCCTCTGAAAGAAACTTTTTTAGCATGTCAAAGGCATCTTGGCACTCCCAAGACCATTTAACTTGGGTGGGGCACTCTTTTTGTCAGATGTTAGGGGTGCAGATTTTCTGAAAAGGGGATAAACCGCCGGTAATACCCTGCTAAACCAAAAGGGAGCGGACCTGTGTCTTGTTGTGGGGTGGGGACTTCCTTTATTGCGGCCACCTTTGCTATAGCTAGTGGCCTTAATATCCCTCCCCCAACGGCATAGCCCAAGTACTTTGTAGTGGATTTAACCAGGGCCACATTTTTTTGGATTTGCAGTGAGCCCTGTTTCTCTTAAGGATGTTAGGACTGCCCTTAACCATTTTATATGAGACTGCCAGTGTTGCTATAGATGACAATGTATCCAAGTACCGCCGGCATATGCCCTATGGGGTCCATTAACCTTTGGAAGGTGGCTGGAGCCCCATGTTACCCAAATGGCATAGTGACGAATGGATAAAACCGAGAGGGGTGGCGAAGGCAGTTTTGCATTGGATTCTTCAGCTAGAGGTATCTGCAATCTCCTTTCGTGGATCTAGGGTGAGAATACTCTGCATATGGATATGCATCAAATCTGGATACAGCATTTACCTTTCGCAGATCGCGGCCAAACCTCACCTTCCCATCTGGTTTAGGGACCAACACGATAGGACAAGTTCCACAATGATCGTGGCCTCCTCTACACGAGTTATCCCTACCACAACCATCCCGATAGGAAACAACATCATCCTGCCCAGAAGTTTGCAGGACAATGTCCTACGATCTTTGCACGATGATCACGGACACTTGGGAGTGGACAAAACATTCGGGCTAGTAAGAGACAGGTTCTTCTGGCCCAAGATGCGGGAATGTGTGGAGCGCCATTGCCGGAGGTGTCTGCGGTTGCATATAGCGAAAAACACTGCCTACAGGCGCAGCCCCAATGAGCCATTTAAGGCTCTGGTCCCAGGACCTAGTCTGCATGGACTTCCTCTGCATCGAGGCAGACCACAAGGGTATCGGGAACATCCTGGTATTGACAGACCATTACACCCGATACGCTCAAGCGTTCCCTAACAAAGACCAGAAAGCCTCACAGTAGCCAAAGTACTGTGGGATACTTCATTCATTACAGGTTACCTAATTGGATGCACTCCGATCAAGGGAGAGACTTCGAGACAAGTTAAAAATCTTCTAAACCTGCTCAATATCGAGAAAGTTCGTACGACGCCCTATCACCCCGAAGGAGATGCCCTTCCGGATAGGTTCAACCTGGAATCAGCTGGAGAAACACATTGAGCCACATAGTGCATGCAACAATTGCACCAGGCATGAATCCACACGGGTACACACCCTATTCATGATGTTTGGCAGAGACGCGCAACTACCTGTGAACATTCGTCTATGAGTATCTACCGATGGTGGTACCGAATATGAAGCACTACAAATATGTGCAACGCTCCAGGAAACCTCCGTAGAGTGTATCAGTGGCGGAAAAGGCCACCGCCAAGCTGAATAAGAATAACAAGCGGAGGTATGACCATAAGGTTCGCCATTGGAACTACGGCCCGGAGATGCAGTTCTCCTGCGAAATTTAGGAATAAAAGAGAAGCACAAGTTAGCTGACCTCTGGCGAGAAGCTCACTTTCGAGGTAGAGTCACAAATGCGGACCTCCCTGTATACAGTATCCGAGATGCAGATGGAGGGTAAGAAGGGTCTGGCATTGAAATCACATTGCTACCTATATGTGGGAGAATGTGAACCCAAACCATCCTCAGTAGTGCCGAAGTTGAACCGGAGGAGACGAGCGAATTCGGATGCAGCAACGGAAAATATTACGGATTCTTTGGATGGAAAAACAGAAAGAACACAGCGCAAAACGCTCATGGTGTATTAAAAATTATAATGACATAAACAATAGATAAGTGTGAGTATCGTGCGTACATCAAGACGATGTTAAACAAGAATTTTTTGGGATATTGTTACCCAAACACACGGTGGAAGCCGGTCAGATGTCCTCACATGGATATGGAAGCTGGTTCCTCGGACACAGGTTCTGCTTAGGTGTTATGGAGTCTCTGAAAGTTCTTTCTCCCATAAACGAATCAACACGTATGCAGCTCTCCCATAGATGCTTGCTTCAGAGCAGAGCTCCCACGCCAGTGAATCCTCTCTCTCCCCTCAGACCCCTTCCGGGTTAGTGACGTCCACCGCGGGGTTCTCGCCGATATTGGCGCCGATTTCACGGGTCAGTCGCCGTCGTAGGACAGTACAGTTGAAGGCAATACTGGTTAGTGCTTTTCCACGTGTTTTCGAAACCGTGGGGTTCTTCATCAGGATATATATACATAAGTGGAATTTAGAGAGTTTTAATACCCCACGCCAGTGCCTCATTGGCTCAGCTGACTAAATCTCCCACCAATGAGAGAATGGCGGGGAGGAGTCAAAAGGCCCGGTTGCACCGCATCACTAGTTGTCATTGACACACCTAACAAAAACAAAATTAACTTTATTAACAAGCAAAATTTAAACATAAAACATAATTTTAAACCAGCCAAGAACATAAAACACAGACAAAGCTCAGTTTTAGCACATCCACTGAGCATCATACACGGTACAGTGCCTAAATATATATATATAAATATCTAATAAGTAAATGGTCTTTTAGTTGACATTTTTGGCCAAATTGTTGTAAGCCCCTGAGCCCAGGCACGGCAGACCACAATCAGGGGTCCCTAACGCTAATATAAATTCTTAATAACCTGTGTAATAACAGGAAGAATGATTTAGTAAATCTGTCATATTAGTTGCAAAGTTCTTAGTCTGATGAAGCTTTATTAACCTGTACTATACCAGGAAAAGCACTCTGTATTAGAGATGTCAAGCACCAAACTGCAAGCAGGCAAGTTCCCTGAGTGGAAGATGCTATGGAGTGACCCATAACCATTTAAATGTGGGAGGGGGGAGTTCAATTAGGAAGGAGGTTTGCCAACCTCCAATCAGCCATGACTAGCTGGACCAAGAATTGTAAAACATACTGGACACTAACAGCTCATATATTAAACCCCCAAAATAACCACAACATATTCTAAGCATATGAGTGTCACAGAGGAGTGCTACTGAGCATGGCAATATATATTTAAAACCAGCAACCAGAAACATAAAACACAGACAAGCTCCGTTTTAGCACATCCAGTGAGACTCACTACACGGTACAGTGGCAACTATATATATATAAAATATCAATTAAATAAATGGTCTTCTTAGTTTGACATTTTTGGCCAAAATTGTTGTAAGCCCCTGAGCCAAGGCACGGCACGCAGACCCACATATCAGGGGTCCCTAACGCTAATAAAATTCTTAAAACCTGTGTAATAACGGAAGAATGATTTATAGTAAATCTGTCAATATTAGTTTGAAAGTTCTTAGTCTGACTGAAGCTTTTATTAACCTGTACATTACCAGGAAAGCACTCTGTATTAGAGATGTCACAGCCAAACTGCAAGCAGGCAAGTTCCCTGAGTGGAAGATGCTATGGATGACCGCCATAACCATTTAAGTGTGGGAGGGGGTGAGCTCTCAATTAGGAAGGAGGTTGCCAACTCCCAATCAGCCATGACTAGCTGGACAGAATTGTAAAACATACTGGACCCTAACAAGCTCCTATTAAACCCCCAAAATAACCACAAACATATATATAAGCATATGAGTGTCACAGAGGAGTGCTACGAGCATGGCAATATATATTTAAAACCAGAAACAGAAATAAAACAACAGACAAAGCTCAGTTTTAGCACATCCAGTGAGGACTCAACACGGTACAGAATTTAGAGAGTTTTAAATACTCCACGCCAGTGCCTCATTGGCTCTAGCTGACTAGTTGTCGTTGACAACCTAACCAAAAACAAAATAACTTATTAACAAGCAAAAATTTAAACATAAATAACATAATGCAGACGTGATCGGTGATTCTAAAACAAAAGAGGGATATTAGTACATAGAAAAAGGAAAACCAACACACGCAAAGGTGCATCAAGTAACAAATACTTAAAAAACTCCTAAGTCTCTCATATCCCATATATTTCCAAAGAGGAAGCACGAAAATAGGAGCACATTACTCGTTATTAGAACACTGTAATGAAAAGCAATATATAAAACATGCCCACAAATGCGTTCTAAGAATATACTGATAACAATTTAAAAGGACATAGAGACCAAAAATAAATTCATAAATATCCTAAAACTAATTAATATATTAAGTAAAACAGGTATAGATCACAAAATTCATGAGGATAAATCAGTAGAGAGACCAAACTATC
>WSYH01018293.1:0-11110 GCA_036426205.1 Ascaphus truei
GCTCTGCCCTCCTCACACCGCTCTGCCCGCCTCACATCGCTCTGCCCGCCTCACACCGCTCTGCCCCCCTCACACCGCTCTGCCCTCCACACACCGCTCTGCCCGCCTCACATCGCTCTGCCCGCCTCACACCCCTCTGCCCCCCTCACACCACTCTGCCCTCCTCACACCGCTCTGCCCGCCTCACACCGCTCTGCCCCCCTCACACCGCTCTTCCCTCCACACACCGCTCTGCCCTCCTCACACCGCTCTGCCCGCCTCTCATCGGCAGCAGCGGGCCCTTGCCGTGGCGTTATCCCAGGCAGAGCTGTCCGCAGCAGAGAGGGCAATGAACTGTGAGTAAATTGGAGTCGGGCACACAGGACGGCGGGGTCGTGCGGGGTGGTTCGGTGCGTGGGGTGATTCTGGACAATGAGCTGGACAGTGAGATTTGTGGACTTGCCCCTTGTCACGTTTACTAGGGTTGTGGTTCCTCCGAGTAGTCAGGTCTGCCACCTAAGTTGCTCTTTAATCGTGTCAACTGCTTGCAGTTTATCAGGAAGTCAAATACAAGGGGCATTGACTGACCGAATAGGTATTGACAACACGCTCCTCTTAAGATGTGTCAGGTAGCGGGGGAGTGAGGGGGTGAACATAGAAACATGCCGTTCATTTTACTCCGGTTAGAATAGGAGCCCACCTCTCTTATCTGGACATACATACGGAGCTAGTTCACTTATAGAGCCACTGCTACACTGGCGACACACTTTATTCGAGCTTGGCTAGTCCCACGAATTCGGGTATACCCGGGTGTATTGAGGTTTGTGACTGTTTTCTGCCCGAGTGCATTGAGGTATTTTCCAGGCAGGGATTGAAGCATTTTATTCCCGCTGGCTGCAATACTGCACAGTATATATATATATATATACTGCATTACAATTCATGAATTTATGCCATCTGGTAGACACGCGAAGCATTGCAGCCTATTAAATCCTAATCATTATCATTTAACAGATCAGCCGCCCGTCAGCCAGGCATGAACCCAGGCTGGGAAGGCAAATGCAACGGGGCTTGTTAGAGGTGAGGAGCGGCGCATTCCAGGTATCTGCCAGGTACATACTGGGTATTTGCTCGAATAAAGTGTGTCGGTGCAGTAGTAAACTGCTATTATCGCAACGTATTATAAGTTCCTATAATTATATAATATATAGTGGGGATCCCGCCTTTAAGCCCGTCCTCCTCACCTGGATTGGCTCCCCCCAATATTTAAACCAGAAGGCCCTCCGCAGCTGGACCACCCGCGACCCCCTGGGTCCCGAATGTAGATCGGTGGAATGGGGCCAAGGGGCACACAGAGAAGGAGATACTAAAGGGATATTTAAATATAGGGGTGTGAGTTAACTGCCATTCACCTTAGGTAGAGGTCATTGTCCTGGAACAGGATTGTTAATTTCTGTCCCCCCCATTGCTGCTCTGCCTGCTGCCCTTTATATTTCAGCTGCATGTTTTCCCTGCTCTGAAAACTGACAGTGCCTGTGTAATCGATACATTATTGTTACACATTCCCTTCTTACACTGCCAGTAGCTGGTTGCCTTGCCAACCTCTTTAATCCCCCCGGCTAAGTGGACTTTTCCACACTCCCCTGTCTGTATTCACAGGTAGCTTAGTCCTGTCACTATTCCTGTGTGACAAAGATTACTCACTCCTTTTCCAACCTAAGCAGGCTGAGTGATTACCTCTTATGCTATCTACCCCCTGGCAAGGCCATTCCGTCTTTACCTTCCTTTGATACCAAGCAAACCACATAGAGAAGCACTCTCTCACCACTCCACAACATCTACAAGTACTCTTTATTTGCTGTGACTTTCCCAATAAAGTTAAGAAAATACATAAGGACTTGTGCTTTCGAAGAGGGATGAGTTAAGCTATCTGGCCTCATTCACATCCTGCACGTGACCCTGGTTCCAGAATAGTCATGGAATAGCGAGGAGGAAGACAACTACAGATGGAGAAACATAAAAGGGGGGAGCATACCTTTGGGGTAATAAAGATTGGTTAAATGTTTCTGCTTGTTTTTGGAAGCTTTGTAAGATGTTTTACGATGAATGTTATGTCATATAACTATGTTGATGTGATAGGTATTTCGGTTGTTACTACTATGAGTCTGGATGTGCCGTTGGTGGGAACACCTTGGCTGTTTCTGTGCGTCCCTTACGAGGTGTCCTGAAAGAGTCACGGGCACTGGATCAAGTCCCTTGGGATTCTGGAGGCTGAATCCAGGCGGCCTACAGGGCACCCCTTTTGGGTGTACCAACCTCCAGTCCCATCCCCATGGCGAGAGGGTCGGTCCCGTCATGGACGAGACTGGATTCTCCTATCTATCCCCCACCCACCTACTCCTTTCCTTCCCCACCCTCCTCAGGGAGGGGTCCGCTCTCGGATTCGGTTGCAGGACTGGGTCTTGGATACCCGTACATATTCTGATGATAGCAAAAATGACTGATAGCTTGGAGGAGATGGGAGATGAAATCTGCTATGGCAGTGGGCAGTAATTGGAGTAATTGTACTGCCACACAATGTAAAGGGCCTTAATAACCCAGGGAAGAGGCAGGTTGTGTTGCCAGAATATCGTAGAAGGCGGGCAGATGTGGTAATGCTGCAGGAAACCCACTTTAGCACAAAAAGTCAGCCCAAATTTATGGATAAATATTTCAGACAATTTTATGTATCTTCATCTAACCAAAAGAACAAGTGAGTTGCAATACTTCTAAATAACACATTTCCTTTTAAAGTAGATCAGATAAAGAAGGCTAGAGAAGGAAGATACTTAAACTGATAGGAACAATAAACGACTTGTCGAGATTGCACAAGAAAAGGGCCGACCCAATAATCTTGCAACAAATAATTTTTTTTATTATGATGTGTATTTTATATTCTTTTTTTATGATTGGTGCATACTGTTGACGTAGATAGGAGGAGGCGTGTACATATGCGGGGCATGTCCATGTTTATAGGCGTTTGGGACATGCCCGAACATGTTTTTTTTTCATATGGGCAAGTCTGGACATGTTTATTCTGAAATAACGCAGTGCGCATGTCAGAAATTTTCAAAAGACTATGAAAAGAGGTCATTTTTTTTTATTCAGACAGAATACGGCTTTAAGAGGTTAAACCCCTCAAGTGTCAGGGTGGCCGAGTGGTTTAAGGCGTTGGACTTAAGATCCAATGTACGTATGTCCTCGTGGGTTCGAATCCCTCCTCTGACATAATCGTTTTATATATTTTTTATTTGTATATAGTCTGTACATGTGTTAGCCGCAACAGGGCTACATAAAAAAAAAAGCACAAGTGTATAATAGTCAAAAATGTTTATTTTATTTTTAAAAGATACAACATTTTCAAGCATGAATTAATTACAAGGCGTATTTACAAGTAAAAAAAGTAAATAAGGTATTTCAAAAGACTATGAAAAGCGGTCATAGCAGTTGAAACAACAGACTCATTGGCAGAGGGGGGGCACAATGGCAGGACAGACAAACACATGCGGTGTTAATTGAGAACAGCTGTGTCGTGTGTTGATATATAATTATTCCTGCACTGTGAATAATTACTGATTGATAGGCTTATCAGGAGAAACAAAACATTAAGCATGATTATTTTCACAGTTTGGCTAGCCTGAGTGATACCTAATGTGAGGTTCAACAGGTTATCAGTAACGCTTTAAACAGATGCGGAAAGGACCATAGAAACATTATATTGATTTATGAAACACTATTAAAGAATGCACAGACATACAAGATCAAAAAAACGGATGCACAATTACGAAAAATATATTACACGGCGAAAACGCCGGGTTCCTTTGGCGGCATACAGAGTTTAAATAATGCAGTACAAAAATACGGTATTTCAAATGCAACGGTCAAAAATTATCTTTCAGATCAAGATGTCTATTCATTATACAAACCAGCGCGAAAATTTTTCAAAAGGAATATGATTTGCGTTTCTAATGTAGATTTGCAATGGCAGGCTGATCTCGTATCAATTATTGATTTTGCCAAGTTTATTGACGGCGCTCGCTATATACTGACGGTTATTGATATTTTGACAAAATACGCCTGGGCAATATTGTTGCGAAATAAAACCGGGTTAAGCATCGCTACTGCGTTGCAGGAAATTTTCTTAGAGGGCCGTGTGCCTCAAAAGTTACAAACTGACGGGGGTAAAGAATTCATGAATAAGAATGTTAATTTACTGCTCAAAAAATATGGCGTTATCAGTTTCATCTCAGGCAACGCCGTTAAGGCAGCAGTTATTGAACGCTTTAATAGGACATTAAAAATGAAAATGTGGCGCTTTTTCACAGCTCATAATACGTACCGGTACAGCGATGTGTTATCAGACTTAATATACAGCTATAACCACACGCCACATCGCACCATTAAGTGTGCGCCAAAGGATGTAACACAAGCGAATTCTCTCACCGTATGGAATACTATTTATGGGCCACATGTGAGTTCTAAGAAACTTAAGCCACTTTTAAAAATTGGAGATCACGTTCGGATATCAAAGTATAAAGGCGTTTGTACAAAGGGTTATGAACAGTGTTTTACAGATGAAATATTTATTATTGATGATGTACGCACGAAAGGCGTGAAACCTCTGTATAAGCTTCAGATAGCGCTGGTGAGGCCATAGAAGGCTCATTCTATGCTGAAGAGGTACAAAAATCATGGAGGATATTGCATTTTATGTAACGCTGCCTAGTAATGCGTCATACGAAACGTTCCCCCAAAATGACATTTCTAATTATACGACAAAATTAGCCAAGTCCATTATTTTAAAAGGTGAATGGGAGGTTGCTTTAATAGAAATACAGTATCCGCATACTTGGAATACATTTGAAACAGTGGACGGTAACGTATCTGTAACCCAACTAAGTCCGCAGATATGGAACGCTGCGACAGACAGCACAATACATGTAGCACTGCTAAACGCCATTAAATCAAACTACATGGTAAAAGCGAACAAATTCTGTAATGTGTGTACCAGTCGGTAGTTCACTAGTCAGCTCCCCTAAGTAGTCACCCAGAGGCGGATTCCAGTCACCTGTTTTGCAAACAAAAATGACAGCGTCAGTGTCATGGTAGAGACACCTCTCTTGTAGCTTGTCCAAAACGTTGTACAGTTCAAGTCGGGCATAGGCGGTCGTAAAACAGGCAAAAAAATATTGACATTAACGACCTACAAGTGTATCCTTCCTTTGTATACTTCCAGCTAACCAGGCCGTGTCATCATCTAGGAAGTCTAAAATAGACACATTCGTATTGCGTTGAAAAAGGCCGTAACAAAAAGTTCATCAGGGCTTGTTACAAATACGTTGTTTTGTAAATTAGTCTTTTTGGCCGATTTACCCCCACAAAGAATTAGAACAGTTTAGAAATTTGTCTTTTTGCCGGGTTAATGTCGATTTTATCAGCGCTTAAAACGTATACCCTCTTTTGAAAAATACTCTGCTGATGTATTTTTTTGTTTTTTTGGCCTCGTCGTAAACCATCGGGGTATCCAGATGCCTCCTGTTTGTCACTGAGGGTGCACCTTAATGTATTTAGCAACAATTTGTCTGTGTAATGTTCAAAGTGCCAGATTTAAAAAAATTTACACAACCGGTACCCTTTCTTCACGCTGCCTGAATTTCACAACGGTACACCACGTACCGTCAATGAAGCGCTGCCCTCATCTGTATGACAGCAAGGCGTCGTCTGGTTGGTGACGGCGCATGTGACTGCATAGCGAAACATGAGCTTGCCATTCATTTTAACAGTAAGGATGGGGAAAATAAGTTCTAGGGCGGTTTAAGACCTTTACTTTAGCAACCCCAAAGTACCTGTCAAAAGAGAGAATTCTCATAGATTGATCTTAGGGTGACCGGTGGGATACATTTTGGTTTTGTTGCTAAAAGGATACAAGCTGGTAAAAATCATAGTAATGTATACTCTCACCGGCGCCGCTTTGTGGTACAGCTTTAATAGCGTTTGTGCGCCGCCGTAAAGTCATCACGGGGTTCATGGGGCTGTGTGAAATAGTCTCTTAAGTAAAAACGCCTTTTAGGTCCGTATCGGTCTCTAACGTTTTCCACTCGTGCTCCGCACAGCTCACGCACCGCATAGCCACATTTGGTTTTTAGAAAATGTGTTTTGATGGCTGTTTTGTGGTACAATTGACCATATTGTGAGAGATGTAACAGTGTTTGTATCTTTTTTTCATTGTACCACATGGGACAGCCGTGGTAAAACAGCCGTTGAATTCAAAGGCTGTTTGAAACACCACTTATATAATCACCGCACCGCATAACCAATCCGAAAATAGTTACCCACCTTCTTTCAATTCACCGCCCCTTAAAGCGTGTTGTAGTGAACTATGTTCTCCTTGTAAGACAAGAGTGGCGGGCGTAGAGAAGCGTTTTTTTTTGTGATGTTGTATTGTCCATGGTGGTACATCTGGCAATGGTGTTACTTGGTAAAATTGGAGCCGATAACATAGCCATTGACCACAGAGGCGAGTGTTTGTCAGCTGAAAGGGGTCCCCATTATAGACAGATTCTTCACCAACTGAGACTCACGGTCGCTCATTACCGTATGCTCTGTCATTTCTATGACACTGTTTCTAAAGCAGATACAGGCTTTCTTCAAATCTTTACATCCTCAATGCAATAGCTTTTAGCTCAGCCTGAAAGTTGAAATCACAATGTTTGTTCTCTTCATACTGGACATGAACCCCGTTTTCTCGTCGGCCATCATGTACTGGGGACCGTAATGCTCTATAGAGGGCATAGAAACGCTGTAATTTTGATTCTGTACAGTGTTAAAAAAGTGTGGAAAATGTCCTTTACTGCCTGTAAACCCCAGGGCCTGTGGCAACTTGCTGAGTTTCATGGGGAGGAAATTTAAAGAGTCGATAAATCTGATATCCAGATCAGGTATTGTTACACATAATAATTTATCGCCTTGTGCTAGTAATTCTATTTTTATCTTCTCTTTAAGCAGCTGTTGCACCACAAAATAGGCATCGTAACGGCCGGCATTATGTGCAATGAAAGTGTACCCCCTAAAGGGCCGATCTATGATTTTTTTTACAAAATCAGCCAAACACTCTGGACCCTGGAACAACCAGCCCTCAGCGCCGTCTAAAGGATGTGCACAACTTTTTTCTTCATCATCCCTTATAGGCATGGCGTAGACATAATTTGGTATGTGTACGCCTGTCTCCTGCATGCACTCAAAGTCATAAAAAATGTACTTGTCAGTGAGGACCGTTTGTATGGGCGCATGTAGCACAGGTGGTTGTCAAAAGTGTCGATGTAAGCATAACAGACTCTACACTGCAATCCTCTGCATTCCTCATGATCGTCATCCGCATAGCGACCGCAACGGTCGCAGTATTTCTTGCGCTTACAATCTATTTTAGCAGCTTGGGCTAATTTCTTGTGTTCACTCAAACAATCCTGTGAACGACAAAATGCCCGACACATAGGGCACCTAGGCATGTCTGCTATGACCTCAACACAATTCTGTCTGTGGCACGAACGGCTAAAATAGCGGCATGAATGGTTATTTTTGTGAGCGAATGGAGTATGACAAAAATCGCAAAAGTAATTGGCACCAATGAAAGCGTTTATTTTTTTTACTCCATAGTAATGGGTGTCTTCATGGTATATAAATAAAACACGCTCTTTGCAGGGCTCACTTGTATTAAAAAACTGCCATTCTCCCCGATTGTGGTAGAACACTTTAATGGTTACATACAAGTGCTTTTCAAAGTCGGGTATGTCGCTAAAACTGACTAGACGATCATCAGGAATACCCAGGGTGCGATGTATCAAACGTGCTTTCTCCAGTAACACAGCGTCAGCCGTATCTCTCTTTTCTAACAGGGCACAAAGACTGGCTGCTAGACACAAGTTATGGCTGTCGTTATTTAAGTCAAAGAGTAATTGTCTTTTTCTGATTACTATGAGACTGTAAGGCGTCGAATTAATGCGTCTACGGTGCATCACACCACCAACTCTGTTCTTAACAGTTATGACCAATAGTCTTAAAGTACCGTCACCAAGAACCTCCGCGTTGCTTTGTAACATGTTTGCCACATGTTCCAAAAACGTCTCAGCGCTAAGGCGTCCTTAGAGCGTTTAATAGAGTATAAAGCTCTATTTAACGTGTCACCGTCTAGGCGTAATTGCACCATGTCATGGGGTCCTATGTCGGGCAGTAGTCTATTCAATGTACACTGTATAGAATCGTGTACCGCCTGTAATGCCACTGAAAAGGATGTTATACGATCAAGATTTACAAATTGAAAATGTTCAAAATGTTCCCCAGCATTAAAATTGTGTCGTACTCTTTGGTACTGCGCTACACGTTCCAAAAATACAGAATGATCCACCGCATCATTAGGGGGCTGTATTATCAGTGGTGTATGTATTTCAACACTGTTTTCAACAGGCAGTACAGACCTTTCAACATTAATTTCATTTACAGGCGGCTCTGACTGTACAGAGAATAATGGCCGTATACCCCTCTGAGGTTGTTCGTCCACAATTAAGTTGGGGCTCATAACGGTGGCCGATAAATCACATGTACTAATGGGCGTTAATGAGCTTTCTGGCGTGTTCTGTGTTGGTGTCTACAACATAATTTACCTGCTGGCCGCTCTGAGCGTTTCTGTTTAACGTGGGGTGTTGATCTAAGCCCCTGCCCACCATATTTAGTCATGAATTGGTTAGTAATTGGGCCCCGTTGCTAAATACAGTCGTTAAACGTTCAAGTTTTAGTTTGAACGCCGGCTCCATATACATGTTGCGTTCGCCCTGAGGCACCCAACAATGTGAATACAGTTCGCGCATGAATGCGTTGATAGACCTCTTTACATCCCCCCAACAAATGTATTCAGTGCACCCCCGTCTCTCAATGTCAGATTCGTCCTCTATACACAGCGATGTCGTGGCATTCGGGTGTGCATTGTCAGTACGTGGTGTTGTTATTATTACGTCGTGTTTTATGTTTTGGTTTTTGGAACTTAAATCCCCCTTTAGCTGCATTACACCCTTGTGAAATGTCTCGCTTGAACGGCGAAGCCTTAATAACAAGGCTTTCAAGCGCTCTAAATCGCGTTCATGCTCCTTCACAAATATCAATGCTTTCAAGTCGCTTATTACATTTTCTATAAGCCGATTTAAATCTATCCAAAAAACAAAGTGATTGTAGAACCATCGCCAATAATGTGGTGTATCAATGTCATTAATCGTCGTGCAGTTAACTGACAGACCTTTCTGTGCCCCATGATCATTGTTTGTGACAGTCGTGATGTCCTGTAAAGGAAACCCTTGGCTTTTACTGTTTGTGACCGGTGTGATGTCCTGTAAAGGAACCCTTCGTCTTTTACTTGTTGGCTGTGCAACATCAGGGTCATTTACATGTGGGCGTCTGCCAAAGTCAATTCTACGCAATATATTTTCCAACTTGGCTTGTTGCCGGCCTGATACAGGTGTTGTGTTTATGCGTGCTGACTCACCGCCGGTGGCACGAGAAATGATATCAACCGGTGCTGTTGGGGAGTTCAACACTGTAGCAGGGGGTGGTTCGATTGTAACAGTAACCGTTGTTGTCGGTCGCTTTACACCGTACGACGCTTTTGATGTGTTGGGTTGTTCATTGTCGTGTGCTGGGTTACAGTTGTCAGGAACACGTCTAGTGGCTTGTCTTATCGTCTTCTTTGAGGCTAAAAACAACAGCAACAAAAAAAAAAACCTGTCAGCTCATTTCATTAATAGATTAAAGTCCGGCCATCTTGAGGCGCTATGGTAGTACTACATTACACAATACCATGTATATAGATGCTTGAATGGCTCAACAACACAATACACTCACCAGGCTTTTCAGTTTGTGAGGCCTGTGGTTTCTTGTTCTGGCTTTGCATTTCAGCGGCGATTTTTGGGCTTCTAACGTTTTGGTGCCGGTGCATTTTTGAAGCTGTGAACAATGTCCTCAGTATTAAAAAGTTTTATAATAGACAACAGCATTTAAAAATAAAAAATAGATACATAATTATTGTGTCTGCATGTCCCTATTGTAGGATATAAAAAAGTGTAATAAAACGAATAGAAAAACTCTCTTAGCCAACTTAGATATATAATTACAGCCGTAATCTATAAAGTTTTAAATAAATTCAAAAAATGTCTATAGTGTTAGTTTTAAATATAACCGCGATACATTGTCATACATACCCCGTTTTTGATTTGTCATTATGGATGGTTCAGGGCAGTGTTGTTTGGTCGAACGCTTGACAGTGCGTACACCGTTTTCCGTACCAGCCTTGGTTTGTTCTGCAGCCACAATAATTATGTATCTATTTTTTATTTTTAAATGCTGTTGTCTATTATAAAACTTTTTAATACTGAGGACATTGTTCACAGCTTCAAAAATGCACCGGCACCAAAACGTTTTCGCCGTGTAATATATTTTTCGTAATTGTGCATCCATTTTTTTTGATCTTGTATGTCTGTGCATTCTTTAATAGTGTTTCATAAATCAATATAAGGTTTCTATGGTCCTTTCCGCATCTGTTTAAAGCGTTACTGATAACCTGTTGAACCTCACATTAGGTATCACTCTGTGAAAATAATCCGGCTTAATGTTTTGTTTCTCCTGATAAGCCTATCAATCAGTAATTATTCACAGTGCCGGAATAATTATATATCAACACACGACACAGCTGTTCTCAATTAACACCGCATGTGGTTGTCTGTCCTGCCATTGTGCCCCCCCTCTGCCAATGAGTCTGTTGTTTCATCTGCTATGACCGCTTACTAATACACCTTATTTACTTTTTTTTTAACTTGTAAATACGCCTTGTAATTAATTCATGGTTGAAAATGTTGTATCTTTTAAAAATAAAATAAACATTTTTGACTATTATACACTTGTGCTTTTTATTTTTATGTAGCCCTGTTGCGGCTAACACATGTACAGACTATATAAAAATAAAAAATATATAAAAAGAGTTTATCCTCTTAAAGCAGTATTCTGTTTGAATTTAAAAAAATGCTATGCCCTCTTTTCATAGTCTTTTGAAATA
>WSYH01018294.1:0-11109 GCA_036426205.1 Ascaphus truei
TCGTCGAGGTCACGGTCTGAGGTCGGTGGCAGGCAAGGATCGTCGGGGTCACGAGCTGAGGTCAGTGGCAGGCAGGAACAGGGCATGGAAGCAGTAAACAGACGGGGTAAGCCAGATCATAGACAAGAGCCTTTTATTACGGTACAGGAATATGCTAAAGCAGAAGTCGGGGAACACAAAGCAAAAGCAAGGAGGTGCAGGAAACAGGAAACTATAAGGCAGGCAGGGACAGAGAAAGGAGCAGCAAGAGGAGACAGGGGAATACCCAGAGCAGACACAAACAGCAGCACACCGGGTGCATCAACAAGCAACAGAAGGGGAGAGCTCCTAAACTGTGTCAGGATTCTTCCTGACACCCTCGCAGTGACGGGGTTAATGTGCACCCGCCCCACAGGGAAGAACATGAGCTGTGACCTGGATAAAGTCCTATAAAATTCCTGCATATAATGTGTGTCATTATACAAGGTATTTATAGGCCTAATCACACNNNNACTCAATGCACACACATCACCACCTAACACCCACTTTCCTAGGGGGTTACTGTACGCATGCACTAACTAGCCCAGTCAATAGGATGGGCCTAGGTAATTGTGCTATGGGTGCCTTACTCATACAGCAACCCCCTGTGGTCCTTGCCATTTCTTCCCCCATGCGAGCGGATCAAAAAACGCCTCGTCGACTACATAGTCTAGGAACCTCACAACCCCTTATTTCTTTCAACTACATTTTTGCAAGATCAGCCACACACTGTCGTATGTTGGTATGCACCTCACATGTCAGTCAGGCAGACACTTACACGGGGTCACATTTGTCCTGCCCTCACACGTGTGGTCGTCGACTGTGTCAACCTGCGACTCTACCGATGTGCAACAAGCTGTGGAGGGCGTCAGGCCCCTCAAAACGGCTGTCACTAGTATCGAAGAGCGCCTCCACGTCACTGTCTGTACAAACGCGTCTCGTCACTGTCACTAGTATGCCCCAGCTCCTCGCATGGCGTGCTACGTATCTTACGCCTCCGCTGTACACTGTAAAGCGTCCCATCCCGTCACTGTATCAGCCCTCCCATCGCTGTCACGTCGTAATTCACCCTCCGCTGTCCACTGTATCCAACCCACTCGTGTCCACTAGATAGTCTCCCTCGCTGTCACTGCTGTCAAGCCCCTCGCTGTTCACTGTTGTCAGGCCCTCGCTTGTCACTAGTGTCCAGCTCCTCCACTGTCCTGTATCAGGAAGCACTCTCGCTTGGTCACTGGGTATCAGCTGCCCTCGCTGTCCTGTGTCAGCCTCCGCTGTCACTTTGTCGCCCCTCACTGTCACATCAGCCCTCACTTTCACTATCCAGCCCTCCTGTCACTATCAGCCCTCGCTGTCCACTGTGTCCACCCCTCACTGTCACTGTATCAGCCCTCACTGTCACTGTATCCAGCCTCACTGTCACGGTCTCATCAGCCCTCGCTGTCACTGTATCAGCCCTCGCTGTCACTGTGTACTCAGCTCTCTCTGTCACTTGTATCACCCTCACTGCCACTTGTATCAGGCCCTGCTCGCGGTCACTGTGTCTCGCCCTCCACTGTCCCTGTGTCAAGCCCTCGCTGGGTCACTTGTAGCAAGCCCTCACTGTACTGTATCATAGCCCTCGCTGTCACTGTGTCACGCCCTCACTGTCACTGTGTCGAAGCCCTCCCTGTCACTGTACCAGCCCTCGCTGTTTCACTGTATCAGGCCCTCCTGCACTGTGGTCGCCCTCACCTGTCACATGTTATCGCCTCGCTGTCACTTTTCAGCCCTCACATGTCACGTGTCCCTGCCCTTCGCTGTCACTGTATCAGCCCTCTCTGTCTACTGTATTCAGCCCCTTCGCTGTGCACATGTATCAGCCCTCGACTGTCACTAATCCAGACCCTCGCTGGGTCCACTCGTATCAGACCCTCGCTGTCACTATCAGCCCCACTCGTCACTGTTATCAGCAGGCCCTCACTGTCACTGTATAATCCCAGCTCCTCACTGTCACTGTATCTCAGCCCTCACTGGTCCGTCACTGTATCACAGCCCTCGCTGTACACTGTATTCACCCTCGCCTGTCACTGTATCAGCCCTCGCTGTCACTGTATCAGCCCTCTCTGTCCTGTATCAGCCTCGCTGTCCACGGTATCCCCCTCGCTGTCACTGTATCCGCCCTCGCTTTCCTGATCTCGATCCGGCCCTCACTGTCACTGTGTAATCGGCCCCTCATCACGTCACTGTATCAGCCCCTCCTGTCACTGTATCAGCCCTCATGTCAGTCACTGTAAATCAGCCCCCTGGTCACTGTATCAGCCCTCACTGTCACTGTATCAGCCCTCACTGTCACTGTATCAGCCCTCACTGTCACTATCAGCCCTCACTGTCACTGTATCCGCCCTCACTGTCACTATCAGCCCTCACTGTCACTGTATCAATCAGCCCTCAGGCGCGGACTGTATCAGCCCTCACTGTCACTGTATACAGCCCCCACTGTACTATCAGGCTATCACCCTCGCTTGAGTCACTGTAAGTCAGCCCTCGCTTCTGTCACCTGTATCAGCCCTCGCTGTCTACTGTATCAAGCCCTCGCTGTCCTGTATAGCCTCACTGTCCACTGTATCACCCCACTGTCACTGATCAGCCCCAACTGTCACTGTATCAGCCTCACTGTCACATGCATCAGCCCGCCACTTGTCACTATTCAAGCCTCGCTGTCACTGGTAGATACACAGCCCCTCAGCTGATCATGTAATCAAAGCCCGTGGGGCTGGGTGCCGCGTGTGTATTCAAAAGCCCTCGGCAGTTACTGTGTATCAGCCCTCACTGGGTATCACTGTATCAGCCCTCGCCAACTTGTCAACACTGTATACAAGCCCTCACTGGTCCACTGCGTATCGTACCCCCCATCACTGTCACGGTAATCACGCACCCTCAGGCTTGGAGGGCCCTCCGCGTGTCACTTGGTGGTCTGAGCAAGACAACTCACTGTCACGTGTATCGTCCCTCACTTGTCCCACTTGTAATCACAGACCTCATGTCACTGTAAATCATCCCTCACTTTTCACGTGGGTGACAGCCCTCACCTGTCACTGTAGTCAGCCCTGGCGGACTTTCACTGTATCAGACCCTGGGGCGCTGTCCACTTTATTCGTGGACCTGCACTGTCACTGTGGTCGGCCCTCATTTCAGGCTGGTAAAATCGGGCCCTCGCTGTCACGGGTGTATCGCCCTACGACGGGTCAGCTGTCTCACACCCTCCCTGTCACTATCGCGCTCAACTGTCACTGTCACTGTATCCAGCCCTCACTGTCACCTATTGGTGTCAAGCCCTCATGTCACTATCAGCCCTTCGACTGGTCCCTGTGTCAGCCCTCACTGCACTGTATCAGGCCCTGGCGACTGTCCTGGGGGGTTGATCGTCGGCCCTCACTTTCACTCGATACTCCGCCCTCACTGTCACTGTACAGCCCTGGCGCTGGTCACTGAATGCGCGCCTCGCTGCTCACTGTATCAGCCATCACGTGTGTCACTGTAGTCAGCCCTCACTGTCACTTTATCCACCCCTCACTGTCCACTGTAATCAGCCCTCACTGTCCCTCTCAACACCTCACTGTCACTGTAATCAGCCCTCAACATAAGTCACTGTAATCAGCCCTCTCTTGTCACTGTATCAAGCAGCCCACTCGCTGTCACTGTATCAGCCCTCAACTGTCACTGTATCCCCCTCTCTGTCACTGTATCAGGCCCTCTCAATGTCCCTGTAGTCAGCACCCATCCCTGTCACTGTATCAGCCCATCTCTGTCACTCTGGATCGCCCTCTCTGTCCACTGTGTCAGCCCTTCGCTGTCACTGTATCAGCACCTCACTGCACTGTGAGGTCCACTGTAAATCAGCCCTCACTGTCACTGTATGCAAGTCCGCAGCCTCACTTCACTGTATCATAAAGTCCCTCCAGTCACTGTAACTCAAAACAACCTATTGCTCACTGTCACTAGGTCAGAGCCCTCACCTGTCACTGTATCGCAACAAGCCCTCAGTCTGTCACTGGTATCAAGCCCTCATGTCCTGTAAATCAGCCCTCACTCACTGTCACTGTGTGTCAGCGCCTCCTGTCATTGATCAGGCAAGCCTCACTGTCACTGTATCTCGCGCCCTCACTGTCCCTGTAGTCAGCCCTCACTGGTCCCTGATATACAAAGCCCTCACTGTCACTGTATCAGCCCTTCGCTGCACTAATCAGCCTACTGTTCACAGTAACATATCAGCCCTCTCTGATCACTGTATCAGCCCTCGCTGTCACTGTATCGCCCTCACGATGTCCATCACCCTCAACTGTCCACACTGTATCAAACCCTCACTGTCCCTGTACACAGCCCCTCACTTTCCCCTGTATCAGCCCTCACTGTCCACTGTATACTAGATCTCCTCACTGGGTCACTGTATCAACATCCCTCACTCACTTTGTCACTGTCATAGCCTCATGCCACCTGTCACTGTATCAGCCCTCACTGTACAACTAGTAGCACCGCCCTCACTGTCACTAGTATCAGACACCTCACTGGCCTATCACAGCCCTGGCTGTCACTGTAGTCCAGCCCTGCACTGTCACTGTGAATCATGCCCTCACTTATCATGTATCAGCCCTCACTGTCACTGTGTCCCCTGCACTGCGATCACTGTATCAGACCCGCACTGTCACTTGTATCACCACAGCACTCCTGTACACTGTAATCACCCTCGACTGTTCACTGGTATCCAAGCCCTCACTGTCACTGTTCAGCCCTCGCTCTCTTCAACTATCAGCCCTCACTGAGGTCCACCGTATCAGTCAAGCCTTCGCTGGTCAACTGTATGCCGAGCCCTCGCTATTCACGTATCGCCTCACACTGTCACGTATCAGCCCTCACTGTTCCTGTATCACATCCCTCACTGTCACTGTAATATATTCTAGCCCTCACTGTCACTAGTATCTGCCCTCACTGTCACTGGTACAGCCCTCCACGTCACGTATCAACACAAATCATCCACAAAGCCCCCTCACTGTCACTGTATCCCCACCCTCACTTTGTCACATCGGTGTATCAGCCCCTCACCTGTGCATCTGTATCATCCCTCACTGTCCCGGTACAGCCCTCGCTGCTGTCACTGTATCAGCCCGCGCTGTCACTGTAATAGCCCTCACTGTCACTGTATCAGTCCCTCTAACTGTCACTGTATCTACTCCTCACTGTCACACCATGATATCAATCAAAAGCCCTCACTGCTGGACTGGTCACTGTATCAGCCCTCACTGTCACTGTATCATCATCCCTCCACTGTCAGTATCAGCCCTCATGTCACTGTATATCTTCGGCCCTCACTGCGTACACTGTATCAACACATCCCTCACTGGTACTGTATATCAGCCCTCACTGTCACTGTAATCTGGCCCTCAACTGTCCACTGTATCAAGGCCCTCACTGTCACTGTAATCGCCCTCGCTGGTCCACTGTAACTCAGCCCTCGCTTGTCACTGAAATAATCAGCCCGTCTCCTGCATGGAATCGGCCTCACGGTCCTCTATGTGTCAGCCCTCAGCGTAGGTCACTGTATCAGCCCTCACTGTCACTGTATCATGCCCTCACTCGTCACTGTAATCAGCCCTCAACTGTCACTTAACCTCACCCTCACTTCGTCCTGTATCAAGCCCATCAATGTCACTATCCCACATCAGCCACTCACCTCGTCACTGTATCAGCCCTCACTTCACTGTATTCAAGCCACTCGCTGATCTACTGTAATCTGCCCTTCGCTGATCAACGTACTGTTGCCCTGGCAACTGTGTCTAACTGATCACAGCACCTCACTGGGTGCTGTCCTATGTATCAACAGCACCTCACTTGTCACTGGTAATCAGCCCTTCCTGTCACTGTATCAATCACCCCTCAAAGTCACTCGTAATCATACCATCGGCCTCTCACTGTCACTTGTAATCAGCCTCAGCTGTCTCCCTTGTACCGCCCTTTAGGACACTGTCCCCTGTATCAGCTCTCGCCTGTCAACTGTATCGGCCCTCACTGTCACTGGTAATCGGCCCTAGCCTCCTTGTCACTGTATCATAAGCCCCTCGCACATTTTATGTCACTGTATCATCAACCCTCACTGTCGCTTATAATACAGGCCCTCACTGGATGATCTGTCCCTGGTGGTCACCCCTCACGGTCACTTGTGTCAAGCCCCGCGTGTGTCAACTAGTCTCAACCCTCAACTGTCCACTGCTCTGTCTCGGCCCAATCGCTGTCACTGTTATCGGCCCTCACTGTCACGGTATCAGCCCTCACGTAGTCACTTTGTATCACAGCCCTCGTTCACTTCGTCACTGTATTACCGGCCCTCACGGGCACTGTAGCAGCGCCTCACTGTCACGGATCAGCCCTCCTGTCACTGTATCAGCCTCACGTCACTGTAGTATCCCTCACTGTCACTATCAGCCTCGCTTCACTGTATCATCAGCCCTCGCTGTCACTGTATCAGCCCTCCGTGCTCACTGTATCAGCCTCGCTGTCACTGTTCGGCTCCGCTACTGTACACTTTATCAGCCCCTCCCTCTCGGTCCACTGTAACACCCTCACTGTCACTGTATCACCCTCACTGTTCACTGTAATCAGCCCTGCGACGTCACTGTATCTCAAGCCCTCCTGTGTACACTGTCTCAGCCCTCACTGTCACTGTGTCAGCCCTCACTGTCCACGTGTATCAGCCCCTCACTGGCACTGTATCACCCTCACTGTCCACTGTGTCAGCCGCTCAACTGCAGTCCACTGTACAGCCCTCACTGTCCCTTTATCACAGCCCTCACGTTTCCCACTGTATCAGCCCTCACTGTCACTGGTTTCCAGCCCTCCCGTCACCCAGTGTCAAGCACCTCCCTTCACCTGTCACTGTATCAGCCCTCGCTGTCACTTGTAATCGGCCCTCACTTCCCTTGTCAGCCCCGCACTGTCCACTGTATCGGCCCTCGCTGTCACTGTAATCGAGCCTCAACTGTCCTTGTATAACCCTCACGTAGACATCAGCCCTCACTGTCACTGTATCAGCCTCACTGTCACTGTGTCAACCCTCCTGGTCCTATCAGCCCTCACTGTCACGTGTCAGCCCCTCACTGTCCTGTAATCACCCTCAACTGTCACTGTCTCGGCCCTCACGGTACACTGTTAATCAGCCCTCCTTGCACTGTATCAGCCCCCTCGCTGTCACTGTCACAGGCCCTCCGAACAAGTGGTCACTGTATCGGCCCTACCTTAACTGTATCCCTAGCTCACTGTAGCACTACGCCCTCACTGTCAACTGTATCTACCCTCACTGTCACTTGTGCTCAGCCCTCACTGTCCCTGTAGTCACCCTCACTGTCATCTGTATCAAGCCCACTGCGCACTGTGCATCCTCACTGTATTCAGCCGCCTCGCTGTCCTGTGTCAGCCCTCACTGTCTCACTGTATCACAGCGCCCTCACTGTCACTGTACACCTCCTCACTGTCACTGCTGCACTTTCCCCTCACTGCACGTGTTCACACCTCACTGTCACTGTATCAAGCCACTCCTGTCACTAAGGTCTGCCCTCATGGTCCTGTATCAGCCCTCAGCTGTGTCACTGTACCGCCCTCACTCACTCCCCACTCGTCACTGTATCAGCCCTCGCTGTCACTGTATCAGCCTCACTGTCCTGTTATCAGCCTCACGTCACTGTATCAGCACATTCCTGATGATTCCTCCTTTGTCACTGTATCACGCCCCTACCCTGTCACTGTTATCAGCCCCACTGTCCACTGTATCAGCCCTCGATGTCCACGTATTCAGCCCTCGCTGTCACTTGTAATCAGCCCTCGCTGTCACTGATCACCCCTCCTGGTCACTGTATCAAAGCCCCCCTCGCTGTCACTGTATCAGCCCTCACTGTCACTGTATCAGCCCTCGCTGTCACTGTATCAGCCCTCACTGTCACTGTATCAGCCCTCACTGTCACTGTGTTCAGCCCTCACTGTCATCTGTATCAGCCCTCACTGTCCACTAGTCATCAGCCTCACTGGTCATGTATCAGCCCTCACTGTCCACTGTATCAGCCCTCACGTCACTTTATCGCCCTACGCTGTCACTATCCTGCCCTCACTGTCACTGTATAATCCCGCCCCTCCTGTCAACGTATCAGCCCTCGCTGTCACTGTATTCAGCCCTTTCCCCTCGTGTCACTATCACTAGCCTCCGGTCCACTGTATCAGCCCTCAACTTGTCACTATGTACAGCCCCACACTGTTCAAACTCGTATCACCTCACTGTACTGTAGCAGCCCTCACTGTCATTTTCGGTATCAGCCCTCACTGTCAACTGTATCACCCTCACTGTTTCCATAGATCAAGGACCTCACTGTCACTGGTATCAGCCCTCTCTGTCAACTGTATTCAAGCCCTCACTGTCACTGTATCAGCCCTCACTGTCAATTAGTATCAGCCCTCACTGTCACTGTATCAAGCCCCACTGCACTGTATCAGCCCTCACGTTCAACTGTAATTCGCCCTCCCTGGTCATCACTGGTATAGGCCCTCATGTCACTGTATCAGCCCTCACTGTCACTGTATCAGCCCGCAGCGTCACAACTTCATCCGCCCTGTCCACTGTTATCATCCCTCAAACTGTCACTGTCTTTCACCCTCACTGTCACTTAATCAGCCCGCCGCGGGTCACTGTATTCAGGCCCTCAACTGCACTGTCACGATCAGCCCTCGCTGTCACGGTTCTGGCGCCTCACTGCCACTGTATCACCCTCACTGTCACATGTATCAAAAGCCCGCAAGCTGTTCCTGTATCGCCCTCACTGTCCTATCAGCCCTCGCTGTCACTGTATCAGCCCTCGCTGTCACTGTATCAGCCCTCACTGTCACTGTATCAGCCCTCACTGTCACTGGTATCAGCCCGCACTGTCACTGTATCAGCCTCACTGTCACTGTATCGGCCCTCACTGTCACTGTGTCCCAGCCCTCACTGTCACTGTATCAGCCCTCACTGTCACTGTATAAAGCCCTCGCTGTCACTGTATCAGCCCTCGCTGTCACTGTATCAGCCCTCACTGTCACTGTTGTCAGCCCTCAACTGTCACTGTATCGGCCCTCACTGTCACTGTATCAGCCGTCACTGTCACTGTCTCAGCCCTCACTGTGCTTGTCACTGTATCATATCCCTCACTGTCATCTGTAATCTCACCCTCACACTTCACTTTAATCAGCCCTCTACTGTTCACTGTAAATCAATCCCTCCTGGCCACGATCAGCCCTCACTGTCACTGTATCACCCTCGCTGTCACGTAATCCTGGCCCTCACTGTCACTGTATCTGCCCTCACTGTTCACGGATTCAGCCCTCACTGTCAACTGTATCAAGTCCCTCACTCCCTGTCTGATGTCACTGGGGTATCAGCCCTTCGGCTGTCACTGTATCACAGCCCCGGCTGTCATGTAATCAGCCCTCGCTGTTCACTGTAATCAGCCCTCGCTTGTCACTGTTCAGCCCTCACTGTCACTTACGGCCTCCCCTCGTCACTGTATCAGCCCTCCACTGTCACTGTGTCCGCCCTCGCTGTCACTGATCACAGCCTACTGTCACTGTACAGCCCTCACGGTCCTGTGTCCAGCCCCCCTCACTGGCTGTCACTTTGTCAGGCCCTCCGCTGTCACTGCTATCAGCCCCTCCCACTGTCAGCTGTGTCAGCCCTCCGCTGTACGGTATCAGCCCCTTCCAGTCACTGTGTATCCGGCCTCGCTTCACTGTATCAGCCCTCACTGTTCACTGTATCCGCCTCTCACTGTCCCTGTTCTGCCCTCAACTGCTGTCCTGTGTCCCAGCCTCTCACTGTCACTGTGTCAACCCTCAACTTGTCACTGTATCAGCCCCTCGCTGCCACTGTACTTCAGCCCGCACTGTCCTGTAATGCAGCGCCCTCGCTGTCCTGTAATCAGCCCTCACTGCCACTGTAATCAGCCCCAACTGTCAACTGTATCAGCCCTCACTGCTGCTGTCACTGTTCAGCCCTCGCTGTCACTGGTAAATCGGCCTCACTGGTCCCTGTAATCAGCCCTCACTCTGTCATATCAGCCCTCACTGTCCTGTATCAGCCCTCACTGTCACTGTAATCAAGCCCTTCGCTGCTCACTGTATCACCCTCACTGGTCAACTGTATCAAGCCCCTCGCTGTCACTGTATCACAAGGCCCTCACTGTTCACTGTTCAGCCTCGCTGTCCCTTATCAGCCCTCGCTGTCACTGTATCAGCCCTCCGCTGTCCACTGTATCAGCCCTCGCTGTCACTTGTATCAGCCCTCACTGTCACTGTATCAGCCCTCACTCACTGTGAATCAGCCCTCACTGGGTCCCACTGTCTCAGACATCAGCCCTCACTGTCACTGTATCAGCCCTCGCTGTCACTATCAGCCCTCGCTGTCACTGTATCAGCCCTCACTGTCACTGTATCATCATCCCTCACTGGGTTCCACTTGTATCAGCCCTCACTGACGGTCCACTGTATCAGCCCTCACTGTCACTGTATCAGCCCTCACTGTCACTGTGTCAGCCCTCGCTGTCACTGTATCAGCCCTCACTGTCACTGTATCAGCCCTCACTGTCACTGTATCAGCCCTCACTGTCACTGTATCAGCCTCACTCACTCACTGTCACTGTATACCCCACGTCACTGGTCAGCCCTCACTGTCACTGTATCAGCCCTCACTGTCACTGTATCAGCCCTCACTGTCACTGTATCAGCCCTCACTGTCACTGTATCAGCCCTCACTGTCACTGTATCAGCCCTCACTGTCACTGTATCAGCCCTCCTGTCACTGTGTCAGCCCTCACTGTCACTGTATCAGCCCTCACTGTCACTGTGTCAGCCCTCGCTGTCACTGTGTCAGCCCTCGCTGTCACTGTGTCAGCCCTCGCTGTCACTGTGTCAGCCCTCGCTGTCACTGTGTCAGCCCTCGCTGTCACTGTGTCAGCCCTCGCTGTCACTGTGTCAGCCCTCGCTGTCACTGTATCAGCCCTCGCTGTCACTGTGTCAGCCCTCGCTGTCACTGTATCAGCCCTC